>JAJHUR010079174.1:14002-35192 GCA_027495735.1 Lutjanus campechanus
CCGCATCCCCGCCCCCCCCCCCCCCCCCCCCCCCCCAAAACTCCTGTCTCCCAACCCCACCCCACCCCACCACCACCACCTCCCGCCATGGTCTGTGGTCGCACATTTGGGATTGTCTCTGATCTGAATGAGACTGGGCCGGTCCGGCTGAGTCGTGGCTTCCTGCAGTCTTCAGGGCTTGTGTTTGAAATGAGCCTCCACTGCAAAGGCACACAAAAGGGTTAAGTTAGACAGAGCAAGACACAAACAGTTCTGTTTTGATATAATGCAGTTTCGACCAGTATGTGTTTCATGACTTATTTAAATAGAAAATTTATTGCAAAGAGATACCATTCCAGATGATTTAAAAGATGAAATTAAAGGGACCCTGTGAAGTTTTTTTGTGAACAAATAAAGTTTACAATCATTGTTTCTCACCAAAACACATTATGTGTATCCTTAATGGGTTCCTAGTAAGAATAATGATAATGATAATAATAAAATTAATAATAATAATAATAATGAGGAAGTTATTTCACAGCCAGTTTTTAGCTTCATTTAGGTATGACCTTTTGACATTATATCAGCAACAGGACGCCTCCCACTCCAGTTTCAAGGGCTATAGTTGTAGAATATATCACAGACATAAAAAAAAATCGTGTGCGAGGCAGTATTTTTCTTTCTCTCTTTTCTCTTTCTCCCTCCTCCCTCTCAGAACAAGGGCCTTGTGTTTAGAGCTCTTTTATTCTCTTCTCAACTCTTCTGCAAAACCAATCTAGAGAGCCACGGCCCTGCAACAGAATCGCAGCTTTTGTGGACACCACAGGTGTGCAAGCCACAGCAGTGCAGCGATGTGGCTGTCACGCACAGGTACAGTGAATCTGCTCTCAGTCAGAAAGCAGTGGAAGAGACTGCCAGTCTGCCAGTAAAACTCTGAGAGCACAGTCTGGTTTTGGTTCCCATCAGCCTCTCAATTATGTGCCCAGCACACTTCACCTGCTACCAGTCACCCCAGATGGGACTCGAACCCACAATCCCTGGCTTAGGAGGCCAGTGCCTTATCCATTAGGCCACTGGGGCTTCACAGAGACCCCACTGACCAGTTCTGTCTAGATACATTGAGTTCCACTCTAAAGCGACAGCATGGGAAGCACAATGTGTGGTGTTAAATAACACAACAAAGGCCCCTGATGCAACTGTGGCAGTGCTGGAGAGAAAACAGAAAGAGAAACATAAAGGAAACAGACAGAGGAGGGGGACAGAGAGTAAAGCCCTGACTGAGAAGAGAACTAAAGACAAAAACTGTGACATAATACAAAGATGTGTCCAGAGGAAAACCATGTCATGGTTACAAGGTGTTTTACAACAGCACAATAAAAGCAGAATTCAATAAAATACCATATAGTAAATTATAAAAGACATACAAGTAATGAAAATAGATATAGACATACACAACAGGCAATTTAGTCTGGCCATATAATAATGACTTTTCCTCCAACTGAATACAGACAAATCTGTATTCAATTGGAGGAAATTATGTGACAACCAGTTTTTCACTTCATTTAGGCATGGACTGAGAGCAGTTAATTGATTGTTACTGCTGGGGTTGAAAGAGAAATAAAGCTGTGTGTCATCTGCGAAAAAATGGAGCCTAATATTATGTTTGCTGATAATATATCCTAATGGTAATATGTAGAGAAAAGCAGGGGCCCAAGGACTGACCCCTGAGATACTCCATAATACAAAGATTCTGTTGAAGACTAAATGGTGCTTTTATGGTGCATTTCTACATTTCTTGGCACATTATTCCCAATAGCATCAAAATATTATGAAAACGTTGGCAGGACTGTGTATTGTGTAAAGTGTATGCACAGATGCACGGCTGAAGAAAGACAGACTAAAACTTTTGATTTGGTTTCAATTTCAATGACTTGGAAACTGAAATTTTTTTGGGAACCATGTGGGTCACAGGATTCCTGTTGGACAGCCATAGGAAGGGAGTCAATTTCACTGTTCACTGGGTGACTTGGTCAGGACGGTAAGCCAATTGGCTTGATTGCCTATATCAAGCACTGGCACACGCAGGTAGGGTAGGGTGAACCTGTCCTTAGTCAGAAAGCAGTGGAGGAGACAGCCCAGCTCCCAAGAAAACACTACTAGCAGAGGATAGTTTCGATCTATCGACCTCTGGGTTATGGGCCCAGCACGCTTCCGCTGCGCCACTCTGCTACCAGTCACCCCAGATGGGACTCGAACCCACAATCCCTGGCTTAGGAGGCCAGTGCCTTATCCATTAGGCCACTGGGGCTTCACACCCAAACAAGCTGACTGTTGGTTCCATTATAAAGCAACAACAGCGGAAGCACAATGTGTGGTTTTAAATAACAATAACCCCTGATGCTACTGTGGCAGTAAAAGAGAGAAAACATTAAAGAGATAAAGAGAAACACAGAGGAGGAAAAACCTCATTACTTTTAAAAGCATGACATGACACATGTGACAAGGTCAAACATGATGCACACAGCCCAGTAATGACACATTTATTACAAAAGCATAAGTACAATATAGAGCCTGACCGATATATCCGCCTAATATTAGCCTATCACAGCTGTATCAGTCTACATCAGTATCAGCGTGTTGTCTGATATGTATCGATATTAAAACTTTTTTTTAAAAACATAACATAATGCAAATTTTTTATTTGTTTGCTTTATGAGCAGCATGATATGTAGGCTATATTTGATCTTTTTTTCTGAATTCAGGTTTGATACATACATATATTTTGCTCTATTTGTGTTTTTTTATTTATACTTATTTGTAATTATTAAGAATGGTTAAAGTTTACTGTGCCCTGATATCATTTTGGACAGTAATGCTTATTATTAAACTCTAAATCTATATCCTGCTTATATTACATATTTTTGTCACAAGTGTCCACCACTTTTGAGAAATCATTGCAAAAACATGTGTTATGTATATTATATATATTCCATATAAAGAATCTATGGATATCTGCTAGAAACATACCTAAGATAACCTGTTTCTTGTCTTAACATGCCAGATAATCTATTTGTGATTTAAAAATAATAATAATAATAATAATAATAATAATAATAATAAGATTTTTTGGCAAAAAAGGAAATGAGTACAATTAAATAAGAATGTTTGTGTCACAAATAGTGTCACAAACAGTCCAGTGCTTTAAAGAAATATTGTGATTTAATAATAAAATAAAAGAAGTAAATAAATCAAGAATTTATTTGTGTTGCTGTATTTTAATCCACAGGTTAAAAGTAGCATCACAACACTCTATGTGTCTGTCAAGCTCTCACAAGTTTGATGCTTAAGTGTGTGACCGTGTGCAGCTGTGTACTCTGTTCTCATATCTTTCCACTGTCATGAGATACGGGCTAAGTAACTTCACATATGGTTTGCCCATGACACTGTCACAAATTAGTGGCAGAATTTGCCCAGTTGCCAGTAGGACCTGCATTGGTGCAGCATTCTGCTATGAGGCACCCCAAACCCACAATTCCTGGCTTAGGAGGCCAGTCTTTTATCTAGTCGACTACTGAGGCAAACCACAAGCTGACCAGTTTTGTCCACATACAGCAGGTTACACTATTGAGCAACAGTATGGAAAACACAAAGGGCCTCATGCAAGAACCTCTCGTACGAAGTGTCATGCACATGTCGTCAAATACGCACAAGTGGATCAGTTACACAGGAAAACTGAAGACAAGAATACAAAGATGTTCTTCCATGAGGCCCAGTGTGTGGTTTTAAATAACAATGGCATATGGTGCTGCTGTGACAGTTACAGAGAGAAAACTTTCTCGAGATAAAGAGAAACACGAAGAGGAGGCAGACACGGGAAAGCTCTGACAGAATAGAGAACTAGAGGCAAAAACCAAAATGTGCTATTTCTATACATTCCTGAAATGAGCACACTAATGACGAGCACGCTGGCTCAAGTTGTTCAACTGTGGCTTATATGCCACTTTCATAGCAGTGGAGGGCGTCTGAATCAATTTTTGAACAGGCATATTTTGTGTAATGCATTTTCAGCACCTACTACTGGTAAAAAAAACTCCACAGGGTACCTTTAAACATAAAAACATGCAACACTAAAATCAGGACAGGATAAAAGGGTTCCCTTGCTCTATGTTTGCAATTTTCTGCACCTGCGTATTCCTGCGGCCTCATTGGTCGATTGATGACCCTCTGGAAGGCAGCTATCCAATCCCGTTGCTCGGCCTCGGTCTCACAGGCAAACAGGAACTTCCTGTCTGGCGTGACGATGGTGATGCCGTGGTTCCAGTGGTAGCCCTGCGTGGACGGGGGCAGGCCGGACAGGACGGTGTAGCTGTTCTCCTTGCTGCCGATGAACACCTCGCCGCGGGCATAGGCATCCTGGGAGACGGCGAGAAAGAGACGAAAGTCCTGTGAAGTGTTCGGTCAGAACTAAAAGACGGGTCGTGAGGGTGCAGGTCTCTTCTTACCAGAGGGTCTTTGAAGTACATGAGTCTCCTGTCATCCATTGTAAACCACCTCTTTTTGAAGCCCTCTGTGTGCTGCAGCAGAGCAACAGAGATAATTATATTTTAGAAGGAGAAAACAAAAGGGAGTCGGCGCACTGCAAACAGTACAACCTGTCATAAGAGGTCTACAGAGCATCTGCCAGTGTCAACAAGCTGAAGCTTTACCTCTTTGTTATGTTAGGTAAGAATTAAATTTTGTCCATTTAATTCTTACCTACCTTAACCACTAAATGAGCTTTAAAACTAACTAAAATGAAATAAAATAAAGAAATATATATATGATACTAACTGTAGTATATAGTACACTAAATAGTGGATTGTTTTACCTTTTCACACTTCAGTTACTCAAATTATTGAATCTACCTTTACTCAGATTAAACATTCTCAGAGGGGGAAATCTCTCAATGTCATGTGTTGACAGGCTGCAAGTAGACACTGCTTTATTTTAAGATATGCTTGAGCTTCAGACACTGGTCAAATTTGGGGGAATGTAATTGTGAAATTGAGGTGCAATAATACTCACTATTATAAATCATAATAATAATGTTAATAATAATACTCTGGATTTAATTTAGACTAGAGAAGCCATTCTCAAACGGTGGACCACAGGTGGCCTCAAAGCACCATCTAGTGGGTTGCAGAGGCTGCGGAGATGCCACATGGTTACATTATTAATTTATTTGTCTCGTAATTTACAAAGATAGTTATTTTTATATCCAAATATGCAAAATAATTCACATAAACAAAAGTCATCAAATTAAAATGCATAATTCCAGTGACCTTGATTGCTCGTTTCCTTGAAATCCTGTCACAGCTCAGCCCCAATTTTGTCTCCATTTTTGACAGGTTAGGTTTTTTTCTCATTTATTCAAATAAGTGGTCTTAGGAAGTTTTTGACAATCAATAGCGGGCCTTAATTTACAAAAGGTTCAGAAATCCTGGACTAGAGGCGTGGTAAGATCAAGTGAGTACAACCACAACACAAACCTTTGGGCCTGTTTTCTCCATAAAGCCTTCCTTCATGAAGTTGCGGGTCAGTTTGGGTACCAGCTGGAGAAGAAACGACAGAGAACCGCGTAAAATAAAAACATTACTTCAGTATTAAAAACAGGTCTCGTCACATACAAGAGGATGAATGAAAAATAAAGTGACAAAAAAGATTCAAAGGTCTACCCCCCTTGAATGATTTGTAAAATCTGGCAACAGTCATTCGCAACACTACACGCAAACACTGAAAACTACATAATATCTGATGGTTCAGTCTTGGTTTTAGAAATACATTGTGATCTGACACCTTTGACACTTCTTTGCTTGACAACAAACTCCATACACACAATGCTGTGCGATTAAATGAGTCACCCTCACCTCCTCATCACTTGCTCCGGGGAAGGCCACCTGTAAGTAGTGGAATCTGGCCGCTCTGATAGCATTGAACCAGTCGACCATCTCCTGTAAAAAAAGACATATATATATAGTGACACCATGTCCTGCTGGAATTCACACAGTATCTATTCACAGTATGTATTTTGGGCTCTGAGAGAATAATGTGGTCTTTTTTTAACGTTTTTTTTTTTCTCTGCTGCCAGTGAAGGCATCTTTTCTACTCAGTCAGGTGTAGTCAAAGGCATCAGTGTCGTGCGGATGCTGCAGTGCTGTCGATAACTCCACCACAGAACAAGAGTGACGGTGACACTGAATGAACCCAGTGAACTCCCTCTGTCACAGCCCGCAGTGACACGACTCAGCCAGCAGAGGGAGCAGTGCTGTTTCTGTCTACAGGCTCCACTCACTCCCCTGAAGGATTATTAATATCTGCCCCTTTCTTCACTCTAATAATCTCATTTCCGATTATCTCACTAACACACACAAAGACAGAAATGTAAGGCTTTAGTCTTCTATTTTTTTACAGGTCCCAAGGTTCTCATAGCAGTCTTACAATTTTCTAGAAAGAAAATGATTTGTAAAAAAGACTTTAAAAAAAACTTATTTGGGGCTTGAAACAGTTAGTTGGTGCACGGCAAGTCAGTTGAATATGTAAAAATGTAAAATAGAGCAGCAATGATAAGTCACTTAATTGATTAGTCCATGGAAAGAACATTAGTTATCAACTATTTTGATATGTCAAACACTTGCTAATTCCAGGATTTGCTGCTTTTCTTTGTAATTTATGATAGTACATTTACAGTAATAAATGAGCATTCACCTACATTTAAACAGATCCCTGTCAGTATATCCACTCAAGAGGATTTGAAGGGATATGATGAGTGTATTATCTATGGTAGATGGCAGTTGGCATGCTCCCAGGAGTATCGGTGCAGGAAGCCAAGTAATGCGGACAGGGTCAGCAGCAAAATATATTTTAGCCACTTAAAGCAGCCAAAAATGAGTACTGCAGTCCAAATAGGGAGCTGGAGCCACAGACTGTATACATTAAACAGTTTGAAATCCTATAATAGGCCCCCCATGACTCCCCAGACTCAGGAAGCTCAGGCAGGCCGCAGGAACACTGCAGGAGTGCAAGACGAGCGCAACACTGTAAATCTGACAATAACAAGCGACGACGAGTCCTACACTGTAAGTTGATCAGCTATTTATAAATGTCAGTTGTCTGTCCAGATAAAGGTTAAGCCTGTTATCCTGAAAACACCTTTTCCCATCGGAAAAGGCTGTCTGACGGCAAAGTAAAGCGGTGAAAATATTCTAAATACAGTGTACACTTAACTGATGTTCCTTTTTTTTGGAGGTGGACCTGTTTTAGGTTGCTAAAATAAGTTTTTTTTTTCTTTTTGCTGATCCTGTCCACAGCAGTACATTTTTTAGCTTCCTACCCCCGTACTCCCCCTGCCTCTCCAAACTTGGTACATGCTGACTGCCATCTACTGTAAACCACTGTCTATGGGTAAGTCCCTCATACAACCCTACTTAAAAAAACACACAAAAAAACGTATCCCTTTAATAACGAAACCACATAAATATGTAACTTCTAAATGCATACTTGATCTTCCTTAAAAACTAAAATAAATTAAGTGGGCACTACGCTCAGAACATTTGTCTCTGTTTCACTATCATTAGTGCTAATTACATAGTTATTCCCAGGAAACCTCCTAGGAAATTATTTGGAAATTATGGGACCAATAAAATGAAATGTTACCATAGCATTTACAAATAATTCTCTTAAGGTTTGCTGTTCACCCTACAAAAAAACAAACAACACAGAATACTTTCAACACTGCTTTACTATAGAAACAAGGACAAAACAAAGAATAAAGGATGCATTCATCTGTCAGCCAACTCGTGCGGAGTGGATTGATATGTGAATGTAGAACATGTGCAGCACTGACACTGGAAGTCAAAGCTCTCTGACCTCATCACTCCCCACAAAGAGGCACCAATCCCTGCTCAGCAGGAAGTGGAGAGCGAACACAGTAACTCCTTCCCCACGGGGAAAGTATGCTCGGTCCCTAAAGGTGGATGCTGGGGTGGATGTGGGCTTTTGAAATGCTTTATGAACAACAGCAGCTGCAGCAGAAGTAGCAGCAAGTGGCAGAACTGAAAGACATGCAGTAACTAGCATATAGGCTACACATCATTAGAGTGGAAGGTCATTATCAGCCAGGGTTTCAGCAATATATGCAACAAATCTTCTTTGTAATGCTGCTTGGATTTAATTCAAAGCCATTTAAGAAATAAAGACAAAATAATAAAATGATGACAACTTGGGAAAAGTACTAATAAACCACTTTAGATGAGGTCAAGGGAATTATTCATGACACATAATTATAGTTCGAATTATGGGGGAATAAGTGGAGCTCAGCTCCCCTGAAAAAGGACATGAGCTTTAATAAAAGCCTACTTTGAGAAATTTAGGGGGAAGCTCTAAAACATGATGTTCCTGAAATAACTAATAATAGTAAAAATATGCAAATGTTGTGTGTTTATTTGCTCTTCGCATTGTTGTGTGTGCCACCGGGGAATTTGTTTCTTGTATTTTTTCGCTCTTGATCAATAAATGTATTATTTGATTTTGAAACAGTAGCCTTATGTTGCTGTTATTTAGCCTCTATGAGATGTTAATGACAGTATTAACTGCCTACAGTAGTAACAGTAGACTGTCTTTTGCTGTAACCCTGAAACTGACCTGCTGCGCACTTCCATATAAGCGTGTGCATGTGAGATGTCTTGTAGCTGTGTGCATCAGAAAATAGGGCTTCCCTGAAAGCCACCGTGTAATTCGATCCCTGGTTATAATTGACAGCGTAATAAGGCTTAATGACATCTTCATGACAAGTCAAAAATGTGTCAATGTAGCTGAGGTCAAGGCAATATTCATGACACAATTATAATGGTCTCATGACAGCCATTGTCAAAACCAACCACCTATGACAGTTTAATGTAATATTAAGACATTACGCTAAAGTGTTTCTTTAAGTTTAATAATGATGCCTCATATGGCATGTTTATGACAGGTTGTGCTGTCTTGGTTGATGGCAAGTTGTCATAACAAAGATCTCAAACAATGTAAACTCTGCATTAAAAATGGCATAACCGACTGAATGACACTGAGTGACAACAGTCGTAAACATTCATAAAGTCTCCTTCAAGTAACAGCAGGCGGGGCGCATGAGAAGCATGAAGTGGAAGAGAAATGTCAGGCATTAGTCAGTGTCCACCTCCAGTGGCCTGAGTGGTGTTACAACGGGGTCAGCCCCAGGGTGCCAGGAGCCAAACTCAGCAAGAAAACCAACCTGCTGTTTTTGGACAAAGGGCAGTCTGGACACTACAGGGACTCACTATTATCTTTTGAGGTACAAAGTGCTATTACGAGACAGTACGGGCAGAAGCTAGCTGTTAGCATGCTAACTTCAGTAGATAATACTACAACACGATACATAGATGTCTTTGACGTAACTTCAAAACTGTTATTTCTTCAATTTCTGTAGACTGTTTTAAGTTTTTGAATGGTTTTAACACATTATGGGGTCTCACACATTAAAACATGATTAAGACATGATGTAGATGTAGTTTGATGACGTGATGAAGTGGCGTGGGATCATGGGAGTTGTTTTCTTTACTTTTAAACAACCACCACAGCTTTGACATATCTAACAAAGCTCTTAATATTAAAGCTTTTTTTCACATTACATTTAGTCACTACCTTCCTCACTCTGCAGTATCCCATGTTTTTCTGGTAGTTACAGCACCTAGCAAAAAATGGCTAGCAGGAAGCACTTAATTTTTTTTAACAAATTACAGATTTCTCTGTATTTGAGAATTTTAGGACTCATTTGATATGTTGTAGTCTACAACTCAACAAAATATATAACATATGTCTAGCATTTTTAGATATTTTAATTCTAAAATTCTTATGTATTGTACCATATTGAGGCTGTTTGAGGTGACTCACACCTATACTGGTCATACGCTGCAGCAATGACAGCCTTGTTCTCTCATAGCCACTCCATTTCTGAACAGTTAGACAATTCCTATTCTTTTTTTTTCACTGAATATGGATGTAGACACATTTGAATTTAAGCTAAAATTCAGCATTTTACCCTCATTTTCATTGTTTCAGAACCAAAACACCACAGAATGTACCATTATCCAAATACTTTCTGACTGCACTATAGCCACTGTCACTACAAATGAACAGCTACTGAAAAAGCCAAAAGGAAATTACTCATTAAGGGACATTTTCAACTCCAAGTGTGTAGACAGCATACGTATTATACTGCTAACCCTGTATTAGTGCCCTGTATTACCGTAATCTAAGATTTGACATGGAGCTTGGACGAATTGCGCCTCTGCACGGTACAGAAAACACTCCTGAATGTTTTTTTTAACGGGCAATGTATGCAGAAATAGAACTCACAAGTGTGTATGTGCACATAGTGTTTGACTGTGTACCTTAGCATCACTGTGGTAGACAAAGATGTTCCTTGTGCTGTTGTCTTTCAGGTAGGTGATCTGGAGGCCGCAGGGGTTGCCAATCTTAGCTGGCTGGAAGGTGGCATTGAGGGTCTCGATTTTCATCACCGCTTTGGGATCCCTGGCCTTGGTGGAGGAAGACATGAGCAAAAAATAGGACGCAGTCAGAGCCTCATATTCCCGAGCATCGCCGGATTTTTACCAAAGTGAAATGTTGCGACTGTAAACGCCCTTTTAAAAATCAGCTGTATCATCTCACTTACATCCTGCTTGTTGAAGTATTTCAGTGCTCCCTCCCTCTCCGACAGGATGAACTTTCGGCTGAGAAACTGACCGTTGTCTCGTCCTCGTTTCCATAGAAACCCCTCTCTGTACCCTGGGTAGAGACAGAGAGAGAAAGAGAAAAAAAAAGCGTGTGTGTGGTTGGGAAGCTGGTATCCAAAACCCATCAGAGCAGACGAGAGATTAAACGGAGGAGGCATTTATAACAGTGATGGTGAGATCTTGTAACTGGTTGGTGTAAGATGATCCTTCAGTTAAGCAGAAATCAAAGATCGTTTGAAATCGCGTTTAGAGGAGGAGGAAGAAAAAGGAGACGGAGGGAGGGAAAACACAACATCCAAGAGGCAAACAGACAGGAGACGCAGCATGAGACAGCACACAGACATTTTATTGTCTGAACCAAAGAATATCCTTTTTCATGTTAATGATAATGCTGTTCTATTTATAGCCTGTAATGTCTTCTTCTTCTTCTTCAGTCTATTTTGGTAGAAAGCTCTGCCAACAGTGCCTCCTTTTCTCTCTTTACTTTTCTATTTTGGTCAGACTGTGAAGTGTTTTCCTTCTAATCTGGATCTATTTTTGCGACTTAATGGGAGGACGACGTCTAAGCACAGTCAGGTGGTTCTCCAAAGAAAGGACTAATTTACATCACAGGCGTTTGACTGATGATGTTATCCAGAGTGTGTCATAATGAGCACCAATTCTAGAATAAACTTAGCCCGACAATGACAAGTACGGGATGAAAGAGGAGTTAATTTACCCTGATTGATGATTATGTAAAAAAGCACAGGGCAACAGAAATTAAATAATACACTTAGAGGAAAGATTTCTCATGCGTATGAAAGAGGAAGGAATGGATAAGAAGGGAGATACACTATTCATTCAATATCTGACTCACTTTCAAGTCACTGTTTCTTTTGTAAAAAAGTAGCTCCAGTGAAAACTATTCATTATGAGGCCTGTAGAGTTTCTGGAAAGAAATTTAAAAAAAAAAAAAGAATTCCTCATTGTCATAAATACCACGGACAAAACTGTATTTACCTCCATTGTATTGTTTCAAAACTGTACCTATGGAACGCCTCTGCCGCCTATGAGGTTGATGTAGAACATCAAAGTCTCGTGTCTCATTTTTATCTTTTAATGGTAATGAGACAGCCTATTTAAAGGCTTTACTTTTTAAAAACAACTCAATCACAACACCATTTAATAAATAGAACAAACTTACAGATTACACATTTATAAGGACTGTTCAGTCACTTTTCATGTCAGCACAACACAAAGCAAGTGAATGTTACATTACACAAACTAAACAAACTTTCCAGGTGGCGAAAACTCTGGCTGGATATGCTTCGGCATCAACATCTGCAATGACATCAGAGGGTGCTAGACTACTAAATGTGGCAAATGTGAAATTTTTACAGAATATGACAATTACAGTTAAAACATGAACAAACCACTTACAAGAAATTAAGCTGAACAGAATGGACTTGTGCTAGCACTCTAATTTGTCAAAATGAGGGATGGCCATCAGCTTTTTCAAAGACAGAAAATATTTGGTTAATGCGACCCCTGTGTATAATAATGTAATTCTTCACATGCCTCATTTTCATGCTCACACACAATCTCTTTAGTCTCTTTTTCATTCTCCTTATGCAATGCCTACTGTCATTGATTACTTATGTTCTCGTCCTCTGCATCCATTCCACTCCATCTTTGTGTCTGTGCGGGCGTGTGTGTCTTTGTGGCGGTGACTTTCTGACATGAAACATTCACCTACACTGGCATTACCTCATCGATCAATAGCCCTCCTTGTCCCCACCCTCGCCTCCTTCCCTGACACTCTTTTTCTTCCTCCTATCCTTTGCATACCAGATCAATATTAACATTGGCCGCTGTGGAGGCCAGGTTACTGCCAATAGTCAATCTCAGCAGCCTACACTCCAACCCACACACACACACACACACACACACACACACACACACACACACACACACACACACACACACACACACACAGATGTCATGCAACTCACAATGAATGATGAGGGGAGCATGAATGCACAAATAGAGATGACAGAATGACTCATATTATTACAGTCTGCATGCATGCGTGTGTGTGTGTGTGTGTGTGTGTGTGTGTGTGTGTGCGTGTCTGCACAGTGCTCCAGTGTAACAATAAACAGATGAGGTCACTGCAAGCCAATCAGAAAGCTCCATCTTCAACAAGATGTGTAATGTATACGAGTTGACACACATGTACCCTACACACAAATGGTGTAAGCGCAATCTCCACAAACACACACACACACACGCACACACACACACACACACACACACACACACACACACCCAACCAACCAACCAAAATCACACAGTTTTAATGGCGGCTCATTTCTCCGGCAGTGACAATTACAGTGTCACTGCTCTAATATAGCGACAGCACTTTAAACTGCAACAATAAACACAACCACTTAGGAGAAGAAGGATGAAAATGAATGTTTGAAAGTCGACGATGGATGTTTCAGGATAATTGAATTCCAGCTTCTTGCATCCGTTGGGAAATGTTTGTCCAAGGAGTTTTCAAGGTTCTGCTTATAGAAGGGTAAACAACACAAGATTGACACAACAATGCACCAGCAATTTTTGCTTTTTTCCAGATGGAAAGTGTGCTTGTGCATGCATGAATCCGTGCGTATTTGCATTCTTTCTATACTTTTAAGTGGACAAGCTGCTGCTACCATTAGAGGACACTGGTGATGACACATAGCAACAAGGTAACAATATCTTTATTCGGTGTTATTTGGCATCTTTGTATTCAGAAGATCATTCTGCATGTTAGATACAGCACTATATTTAAAGCTAATTGAACCTTCCTAAGTCCTGTCCTTTTACGCTTTGTTCCCCATTAAAAGTTGAGTCCTCAGTTGGAACCTCGGTCAACTCTCTCCTTTCTTGGTTTCTTTACTCAGATATGCTATCTGCTAGTCAAGACGATTAAAAAATGCTATGATGAGACCTAGCAACATAGGCTATACAGTATATAGTCACATACTAAGTTAGCTAACGTTAGCAAAAGAAAGTAACTAACTAGCTAGCTAATCAAACCCAATCATTAGCTAGCAATTTGGCTAACATTTTGCTCGGCAGCAAAACTCTATCCAACTAGCTAGCTAATCTGCATCAACTGTTAGCTAGCTAGTTGCATCAGATAGCTAATATTAGCAAAATGCTAGCTAATCCCCATTGATAATTAGCTAGCAACTTGGCTCACATTTTGCTCAGCAGCAAAACTCTATCCAACTGGCTAGCTAAACTACAACAATTGCTAGCTAGCTAGTTACATTGGATAACTAATTTTAGCAAAATGCTAGCTAATCTACATCAATCGTGAGGAAGCCAGTTAGCTAGCATTTTGCAAACATTAACTAACTTTAGACATGACTATCTGTTGCTTTTGGAAGGTATCAAGCTTGCACAACTTTTATTGAAGAGCACAGCATAAAGGGGCGGGAAATACTGCATAGCATAAAAAACTGAACTGCCCAGTTGCCCACAAAATGGTGAGAAAAGTCGCAGTTTTTTCATAATAAGGTAAAATTAGAGGATGCTGGTCTTCACTGTTAAGGTTAGCTTAGACTTAAAGGCTGGGCGGGCAGTTTATTTTTGGCATCACTGACCAAATATTTCATAACATTTTCATCATAATGTAATTGTTTAGTTTTTTTTACTACCAGTGTCAGTGCGTATTTGTACTATATGTGATGTCATTTTCTTTTTGCTAAAATGGATTTGGTATCAAAAAGAATTGTTCAGAAACTGGTATTGATGCATAAGTATCAGTCCCTGTATTGATATATACATTTTTTTTAAAATGATACCCAGCCCTATCCAGAGGTGTTTTTAAGGCCTTCTCTGAATGCTGAGCATTAACATGACATGACATGACCACCTTAGAAACAAGAATTAAATGCAGAAAGTATGTTACTAAGTGAGCTTTAGAGGTGTTGCTAGGCAGATTTTCTTACCTTTGAACAGAGCCAGGCAAGCTGCTTCCCCTTGTTTCAACTATTTATGATAAACTAAGCTAACTGTCTCCTGACTGTAGCAACATATTTAAGTCTCGGCATGAAAGCGAATGTGTGTACTTCTCAAAATGCTAAAACCTTTAATAGTTTTTTTTTTTTTTTACATAGGTGAGACCAATTCACCGATCATCATTAAATATTCAGGTTGAATGGTTTGAATGGTTTGGAAGACGGTCCTCACAAGTATAAAAATACAAACATGTGTGTGTGCACGTACCTGCAGAATAAGGCTCCTGTTTTTCGATAAACTCAAACTCATTCCTCTCGTACTTGGCTCTGATCCACTGCTCTCTCAGCAGCCTGGAAACACAGAAAAACACACACACACACACACACACACACACACACACACACACACACACACACACACACACATTTAGCTTTCACCTCAGTTACACACTCACACTAAGTGCCCTGAGCTACACACATACAGTACAGTATGAAACCTTGTACAATGTGCTTTGCCAATACTGTATTTCATTATGATCATGCCAATAAAGCCTCTTTGAATAAAAAAAAACAAAAAAACTGCTTCTTCTACAGTCTGCCTGACAACACAAGAAAATACAATGGAAAGAAGCTAGTTTCAAGTCAACATGCATGTAGATTTTGTGGTATTTTTACCCAAATATGAATAAATAGTGTTTGAAGCTTTGAGTATTACGTGCATTTATACCATTTGTAAAAGTAAAAATGTACTTGTAACAACAGACTGGTAACGACCATGCAAGCGCTGGTAGTCTTCATTACACAAAACAACAACAATCTAATTTTTTGGAAACAACTACAAAAACATTTGCTGATTAAATGACCCTTTATTAGCATTTACTGATTAAATGATGATTTGCTTATCTTTTAAGGGAACAGTTTGGGATTTGGGGAAATATGTTTTCTCTACTGTCTTTCCAAAAGTTAGATGAAAAGATCAATACTACTTTCACATCTGTTCAGTAAATATAAGGCTACTGCTGCCTAGTTAGCTTCGCATAAAGCCTGGAAACAGGGGGGAAACAGTAAGTCTTACCATCATCTTGACAGAAGCTCCTGGAAGTCTTGAATATTTGCTTAATTTCATGCATTAAAGGGCCACAGGCTGGAATAGAGCTGGGGCCTGCTGCAACCAACTCACACCCTCAGTGCATGGGGCGCACGGTCTACCAACTGAGCTATCAGGGTGCCTCCTGTATTTATTTTTTTATATGTAATTTACATACATATTTGTCATTTAAGTTTGATCTACACATGCTGTTATTCTTTACCTGATTGTATGTGTTCATGTTCCATGTTTCATGCTGCACATGAACCCCCGTCAAACTGCAATGCTACAAAACTACAAAACACACACATCTTTTTTTATTCAGATTAAACAAACAAGACATGATTAGTGATAATTAATGAATTTTAGTTATTGATGGATGTTTTTACATCTGAACAGATCCAGGCTGTAGCTGTTTCCCCCGTTTCCAGTCTTTGGGCTACGCTAATTGGGTGCTGGCTGTAGCTTCATATTTAACACAAGTAACTCGTTTAACTCTCAGCTAGAAGGCGAAACAGTAAGATGTTGCACTATTGAATGGGAATCAAACATCTTTTATCCCTGTTGTTACATCAGGGGCTGGTTTCACAGACCTAGAAGGAGCTTTCATGAATAGACAAGACCATTACTGGTGTGAATCTTGAGACAAAACAGGAGAGACAAAACGATCCAGTTACTGAAAGCAAAAAACAGACTTGTCTGGCCTTTGTACTGCATTTCGGTCTTCATTTTGATCTGGGTTGCCTAAGGTGGGGCCCATGGACCAAAGCCGGCCCTCCATGAGGTCCAATTTGGCCATATGTTTCTAGCTAATTCATTAAAAAAAAAAAAAATTATTCACACTGTTTTACGCTTGCTCTTTAAGAGGCTCCAAATAGTCCATGCCTCCTCACAAACAGTACTAAACGCAAGTTAAACCTGCATCTTTGAAGGATTCATTCAAGCTTCAATTTAGTCCTAGAGTCACTCTAATCCTCCTTTTCACCGTCGATTCAGTTTAATCCAGAACAGACTAACTTTACGACTATTTCATGATCAGCCTGTGCAAGTTGCTTTGAGATAAGACAGCTTAAACAGGCATTTTAGTCTCAGACTGAACCTTAAACCTTGTCGGTGAAACCAGTCCTAGAATGCTTACCTGGCCCTGATTAAACTGAGCACTGGCAGACATACTGTATATATCGCACAAAACCTTCACTGTTAAACACAGTTTCCACCAAAGCTGAATATAAAAGAAGCCATCTCAATTTTAGACCTTCTCTTCCTCTCCAGCATGAGGAGAAACGAATGGCAGCAGTCAGCAGCACATCACCATGCCAACAGCCTCTCTCATCCTGTTTCCTTCTACCTCTCACAACCTTTCAGTCCCCCCCCCACTTCAAGCTCCAAACTGCTTTCATCCTCTCCTCCTCTACACATTTCTCCTTTTATTTGCCCCTTTTCTTCCTCAAGTAGAAATGAAACAACCGTTCTATCAGCATCAAGGAGGAAAATGTCGTACTCTTACTGGCAGACATTTCTTTGAATGACACCTTCTAGTGACACGGGATCTTAAACACTAAACCCCGTGGTTCTCAGGGGAGCAGAGTCACAGACACCATGGCACAGACTTTGAGAAAGACACTTCTCTCTCATCTCCCACTCTACCTTTCTCCCTTCTGTCTATTTTAATCAGATTCTGTTGGAGGGAGGCAGACACAGAGGGAGATGGACGGACAAGCCCAAAAGAAAACAACGTGTCACTGCCTCAGCTTACAAAACCACAGAGTATAGCATCGGAAAAGGAAGAAAAGAAGATACTATACCGCGTCCTCCAGATGTCAACCAAAAAGTTTAACCTTAATTAATCAACTGTGACTCAAAAGTCTTGAACGACACGATAAAGACCACAGGGGTGTGCATTCCATTTATAGGCCTTTTCATGCACACAAAAGAGGAAGAGGAAGTGCTATTTAAGTGATAAACAAAGTCAGAGGTGTGAAATAGTACACCAAATAGAAATTTACAGTAACAATGTCCCACTGCACAGTGTGGTACATCACTTTTGCACTCATCAGTGTGCAACTGCCTCTGCATTCAGCATTTTCTTATCACATTCAGTTGCAGGCGGTGTGGGCAGAGGACTGTGAGCTCAACAAGAGCCAATATTACATAAAGAAATAAGACTTTAAAGCTGCACACGCCAATACTTTTCTATTAACAGTAACTCAGATGACATGAGTGATGTGAAAGGGGTTGCTCTTTGTAACGTACCCTCAGAAAATGAGCACCCGGCTCTGCGGTAAACTGGAATTACCTCCTCCACCATGTTTGTCTCTATATTGACACGTTTTATTCCAGTGAATTTCCACCAAGAAACATGCTGTCTTCACTTTTTTTTTTTTTACAGAGGACTGATAGAGAATGTGAGGATGACCTTTGACCTTTTGGATAAACTCTCATTGCTTCATCTTCTTATCCTGTTAGACATTTGTGTGATATTTTGTCAGAATTGCTGTGTGAATTATTGAAATATGGCCAAAAAAATGTGTTTAGTGAGTTTGCAAACATAAAAAAACAACAGAATAAAAACATAAAATGCCTCCATACTGCTCGCCTGGGGTAATTTCAGTCTTCTAAATCCCTGACATGCCAAGTTGACTAAAAAAATGTTATTTACACCATGTTTTTAGCCCAAATCTTCACTGTAGATCCTTTGCTTGGAGCCACATTCACGTTTTTTTCCCAGTTGTTTTCTTTTTTTTACATTTGAAAACTGGCCACCATTCACTTGCATCGTTCGATAGATTCTGTTTGATAGACACTGTTTTCCTGTGAGACTCCAGCAGTGTTTTGCGGACTAACAAAATAAACCCGTAAAGTAGATAACGACTAAATTTTCAATTTTGGGTGAACTATACCTTTAAGCCATCATTCATGTTATAATTTACACCTGTGCTTTTCATACTATGAGATACATGTCAAAGATATCTTTCATTCAAAAGGCAGCCTCATGCTGCCTAGCTGTAGCCAGCTACCTACTGTCAGCAAGAGCAGCCAAAAAGGTCACAACTCCGTGTTTTTACTATTTATAGGTAGTCAAAATATAAGTGAACTTAAAGTCACCTTTAATATTTTGTTCAATAAAGGTTATATTGCACATTGACACATAAAACACTGACCTTTAGGGGATACTGGTGCCATTACAGCACCAGCCTTAAGTTTAGAGGAGACTGATTAGCCAAAAAGGGGAAATCAGCTAAGTTAGCTTCAGTAAATCTGTTAGCTAACTAGCGAAGAGGCTACTTCAGTCAGCACATATTTTCCCTCTTTGGTCACAACTGAAAGGACGAGTACTTACTTGCAGTCGGTGTGTGTTGGTCTGTAGTAGAAAGCGGGAACCTTCTGCTCATATTTGGCCTTGGCTGCACTGTTTCCCATAGCAGCCATCAACTGAAAGAGACACAACAACACAACCTGGTCATCTAAACGCTCCTCACAGTCCAACCTCAATAGAATATAAAGTAGTAAATCACTTCCTGTTAATAAATCCCCTGGGGATGATGGCTTTCCATCGGAATTTTATAGAGAATTTCAAGACCTTCTTATACCACCGTTGATGGAGGTGCTTGAGCAAAGCAGGAGAGATGGGTGCTTTCCGGACTCTTTCTCCCAAGCTGTTATTACAGTTATTCACAAAAAAGGGAAAGATCCACTAAAATGTTCTTCCTATAGACCAATCTCTCTCCTCAACACAGATTATAAATTAGTTACTAAAATGATAGCTAAGAGATTAGAAACGTGTCTCCCCCTGCTAATTAATCTGGATCAAACAGGGTTTATTATAAATAGATTGTCCACAAATAATTTAAGGCGTTTGTTTAACATAATACACCTTGCTAGCAAAAATAAGATACCAAGTATAGCTGTCTCACTCGATGCCGAAAAGGCTTTTGATATGGTTGAGTGGCCATATCTATTTTGTGTTCTGAAGAAATTTGGTTTTGGTGCTGGGTTTATTGATTTGATAAAATCTCTTTACAGATCCCCCCAGGCTAGAGTTATTTCAAACGGGATCACTTCTGATTCATTTCGGCTTTATAGAGGCAACAGACAGGGGGACCCAGCTAGCCCCGCCCTCTTTGCGCTCGCCATTGAGCCCCTGGCAGAGGCCATTAGGAGTAATCCTAATATATGTGGCTTCGAGATTGGCACTGAGACGCACAAGATTTCACTTTTTGCTGATGACATTATTTTACTTTTAACCAACCCTGAACACTCTCTTTCTCACCTGCAGGAACTACTGGGTACATACAGCTCATTTTCTGGGTACAAGGTTAATCTTGATAAAAGTGAAATTTTGCCACTATCTGTATTTGATTTTAGTAGAGTTAAGCATAAGTTTCCTTTTAAATGGTCTCCTATGGGTTTCAAATATCTAGGTGTTTTTGTTGACAGTAACCTTAAAGATCTCTACAAGCTCAATTTACTTAGTCTGCTTCAGAAGGTGGGAGTAGATTTGAAAAAGTGGATGGATTTGCCTCTTACATTACTTGGTAGGATCAATGTTATAAAGATGAATGTCCTGCCTAGATTCCTATATATGTTTCAGTCACTTCCGATTCATGTCCCAATAGCATTCTTTTCCTCCCTTAAAAAAATAATCAGACAGTTTATTTGGCATGGTAAGACGCCCAGAGTCAGCATGGATAAATTAACTCTGGATTATGAGGATGGCGGTCTGAAGCTCCCTAATTTTCAGTTGTACTACGATGCTGCTCAATCCAGATTCCTGGCACAGATGTTTGACACGGGCCCTCCTCCTTCATGGCTCAATATTGAAAGGATAGAGATGAAAGAGGAGACAACAACAGATTTACTGTATAAATGGGATAAAAAAACAATCAAAACTGCTACTGATAATCCTTTAATCATCCATTCAATCCAAGTTTGGTATAAACTCCGGGAGTTTTTTAAGCTAGAAGGATTTCTTTCTCCTAAAACTCCGTTATGGGGAAATAGATTGCTACCAATGGTCCTTCAGAGTGGCAACTTCAGATCTTGGCAGGAGAAAGGTATTTGCCGCCTAGAACACTGCTATAAGGATGGAGTATTTATGTCTCTAGAACAGTTAAAAGAAAAGTACAGTTTAACAAATAAAGATTTCCTTAGTTATCTCCAGCTACGTGACATTATCAGAGCCAATCAAAAAAGAGATTGGAATTTACCTCCCATGTCTCCTGTCGAGCATCTGTGTCATGCTGGCCAACCATTATTTAGAATTATCTCAAGGGTGTATTCAGCTCTTAAGTCGACTCTATCAATACCAGATATGGACAGATCGAGGCTTAAATGGGAGAAAG
>JAJHUR010079175.1:0-18801 GCA_027495735.1 Lutjanus campechanus
TCGGCACCAGGAACAGTCTCAGTAAGGCTCTGCAGCTTAAAGACACAAACACAACCAAGCAAACATTATGAGAGAAGGAAGCAAAGATCATGTCTGTCTGAAAATAAATTTGATCCCAGAAGAAGACATGAACCAATTGCATTGAATTAATTAAATTTTCAGTTTAGCTTGTAGTTTCTAATTCTTTTAATTGCTTAAATCGCACTTTCCTTGTTATGGATTCTTTGATTTTCATGCACGTTTTGGATTTTTTTCTGTGGTTTTGAACTTTCTGTCCTGAAGTTGCAGCATTCCTCTTACTGCTGTTGCTCGCATGTTTACTCTGATAGAAGACATTTCTTTGCACCGATTGTTAAAGTTCATGTTTCCTTACATAACCGACCATGTTCACCTTACACAAGGAGGACTGTAGTTTTTAATGATGTAATAACGTAAAACATTCACTAGAGGTCGCCATAACAATGTTACTAGAAAATGTGTGGGGGTTTCTTGTGTTTAAGTTAGTTGTTTAATTGTAGATAAACCAACTTACACAAATAGCTACTTGCAGACAACATGGGTACAAAATTGGGCTCACAAAAAAATGCCTCACTGACAGCATTCAAAAGGTCCCATGAGTAACACAACACCTTCTTTCAGGTTTTAAGGTCTTTAGGTTTTAAGCTTATATTTTCATGTATTTCCTTTACACTGTAATAAAACAGCTCTCTGTAATACAGTGGAGCAAATGTATGTTTTGGACTATTTAGTTACTTTCCTCCTCAGTATGATGGATGATGAGATCTGTTTTGTGCTCCTCAGGTGCGACCACCATGATGTCTGAAGGCACCAAAAACATCGTTGAAGCCATGAAGGCTCGAGGGATCAGCAAAGTGGTCGGCTGCATGTCAGGTACGATGATAACATAACATTTTTTCCTTCCCAATACCAATTCCTTGACAGCTCCCTCTTATGGAGATGATATGATTGTTATCAGTGTTGTCACTGTCCTTCTCCTTTCTTTCATTCTGTCCACTGTCTTAATTGCATCCTCCTCTACACTCGTCCTGTTAATTACTGCGTGCATATTCCATTTTCTTCCTCGCTGCTCATTTTCTTCATCTTAACCTCTGTTTATCCCCGCCAGCCTTCCTGCTGTGGGATCGCTCCAAAATCCCGCCCCGGATGATTCCTGTGACGGAGGACCACGACAGGATGTACACAGCGCTGAAGACGTCGGGTCTGGACTACGTCGCCGTCATGCCTCCTCACATTGGTGGTCAGTGCGAAACAGAAACCGAGAGCTTTATTACAAACAAAAGAGGATGAAAACTTTGGCATAGACGTGCCACTCGAGACTTGCCACTCGAGATCTTGAGTGAATTTGCTCTGAAGCAAAATGAGAAAAAAGTCACATTGAAAAGTTTAAATCAGACTGATTATTCGGGGCATAAATCAAAAGCTTCAACATGATATTATATTAAATCGATTGTTTGGACAAGAATAAGATATTTGCTGTTTTGACACCATACGACTTCAATTTGATTCAACTCAGCAGTCATTTAATATTCAGTTACATTTATGTCAACTCGAAAAAGCAACTAAATTATGATTTGACAGTTTTATGACTGAATTCTTCCAGACATACTGTGGGAATTTCAAAGTAAAGGCGTATCTTAAAGACGATGATATAGATCAATATTTTCATTTTGCATCGATCACACTAGATCGTTGAACTTTGAATCGATATATCAATCCAGATCAATGTATTGTTACAGCCGTACTGATGACCAGGCAGTGTGAACATCTCATACTCACACATATGTGTAGAGCACAGTATTATGAGAGTATTAGAGCTATGTTAAGGGAAAAAGAGAGGAGGAAGGTTTTTTTAATTTATTGCATTTTGAGAAAAAGTCAAAGTGTGGCGAATAAAGTCCAATTTTCAGGTGAAAGATACATCTTGCGGATGCACTGGGACACCTCAACAGTGATGTAACCTGGGGTCATCGGGTGTTTCGGGTCTTTCAACATCAGACAAATTAAAAAGAAAATCTTTCTCCTCTTTTATATTTATTCTTTTTCATAGTAGAGTCTGCTTTATTTCTGTAATAAATCTTACATTTTTACACTTAAAAAACTGTCTACTAAGTTTTTATCGCCAAAACAGTCTTCAATTGAGAAAAAAAACTCAGCCATACAAATTGAGATGCTGCAGATTCACTTCTGTTTTTTCTTCAGATGAAATTTGGTCATTGATTTGAACATTTCTGATTGTATGTTGTTTTTGAATCCTCAGTATTGATCCAACAGAATATCTAATGTTGCATCTATCTAATGAAAGCATCCGTGTGTGTTTTTATTTATTTATTTATATAATTTCAAATTTTATATCATGTATTTCTGTTTCACTCCCCCCAGACGACCTTCCCCTGACAGAGACATACATGGCGACAGAGAACGCGCTAAGAGGAAGAGCCATCTCCAAACACGACCTGGGACACTTCTTCGTCAAATGTCTGTCCACCTCAGAGTGGGACGGCAAGGCCGTGGGAGTGTGGGGGGACTATAAATAATCCTGAACAACACACCGCCCGATGCCTTCCAGACAGAGAAGGGGTTAAAAACTCTTTCCGTCACTGATCACTATTCTTTTTTTTGTTTTTTTTTACACCAAAACATTTGTTTATGTTGAGACTTAGAGATAAATGAAGATTATGTAGCTTTAAACTACTAATGTGCTGTGATAAATCATAACTTCTTTCCTGCGTTCGCCTTTATGAACAAGCTTCTTCTTAGCCTTGTTATATTTTTGTAGTTTTTTATCATCAGCTGCCATCAGGATACATTTTGAAGTAAGCGTGAAACCTGTACTGCTACTTCAGCAGTGGCTCTTTATGTTGCTTTACATCAGTTCTGTCTTTTCACATGAACAAACTTTACATACTGAAAGTTTTGTTTCCTGTCACTGGACATCTGGTCATGTGACGGTGTCTCTCTGCTCTCACTGACAGTACGCCTGTTTTTATAATTGACAAAAATAAAAGACTTTTATTGTACAAAACGTTGTGCTGAAAGAGTCAATGTCATGTGAATGAGCTGCAGGCTACGTGTTGCCAGAGTCACAAAACAACACTCATAATAAATGTATAATATTATTCTATAGTCATTTACATTTCACTTTACAAAACAATAAGGGGAAACAAGTAATAAAATAGATCAGTGGTGGATAGTGTACTCAAATATCCTTCTCAAATGTAAGTACACTTCCTGTTAACATGGTCATCACATGGTTTTATTAAATAATTGATTCTGATTGGTCAATAACTGCATTCTAAGGTCTGTTATGTCTATATAGCAGATCACTGTTATGAAAAACAGACTGTTGCTATGAACACAGGTCTGATCATAGTCTGGAAGAACAATATACACATTGTTAAGTCACTAAAGTCATTTTAAAATTAATATTTAGTGTCAAATTATTGATTTTTGCTACATAACCACGTAACAAGCAGGATAATGTACAGTGAGCAGGTCACTATTGTGAGATAAATCCATAATAATAATCCATATTATTATTTTATTTTATTTTATTTTTTTTGGTAAGTGACGATATAATAATCAGGATAATGCACAGGCTACCCTAGCAACTAACACCTCTGCAAAGCCGTGAATACTGTCTCTTAATCTGAAAGTTGTTTTTTTTTCTTTTTTAAAGATTGAGCCAATGTGTGGATTCTAGCATGATTCACTGAGCACTTCTCCTGTGATTAAAGTTGAAAATTTTAGTTTATAGCTGTGGAATAAACAACAACAATGAAAATAAAATAAAACAGGCAAGATCACAACGTGGCTATAAACAAACACTATTGAATGCGGGTTTAAAAACCATGTTTGATATAATACAAATTCATGGACAAGTTACATTTTGTTCAGTACACTTATTTTTCTCCCCCCTGTGGGTTTCTCAATTTTTCAGTTACATTCAAGCATGAAACAGTGTGCTTTCACAGTATATTAAGGAACGGGAGTTATTTCTGTCCCTAGATGTGGAGCTTAATTGCATTATGTCTAAAAAAAAAAATTGTTGAGGAAGCAATCGTAAAAAACACTCAATATCACAAATTTGTCCTCACTCTGTAGAGATAAAAACAAAATGTTCATAGCTCCTTTTGTCCCTTTGAATCTATGACACTTTGTACTGTTACAGCACACTCTGTACAGTTATCATACTGGGTCAGATCAGTGTTATAGTGTTTTGTTTTTTTTCCTTTTGGATTATTTGGTATGATTTTGGTCTGAACATATTTGAGGGACCGTTCGTCTTGTCTCTGTCTCCTACAGTTCACCTAATGAGAGTCTGTCCTGTGAGAAGGACAACCAGTCAGTCAGATGAGTGGCATGTGTAGCTGTTGCGCAACTCCTTCTGAAAAAAACAGTCAATTGAGTGGAGGGCAGTCAGCATAAACCCGGAAACCTGTCATTTGTTCCTTCAGAATAAAGCAAGTCTGGCTCTATCCTATTTTTAGAAGTTGCTACCATATAAGTACTGTTCATAACACCGCTTAGATAAATAAATCCCAGTCTTCGTTCCCACATCTTAATAACCGTTTATATTTTCTCTTGAAGATGAGGTCTTTTTAAGTCTTCCTCCATTCAAAAAAGTGTTTTATTTATTGTTTAAATCACTTGAACATTTGTTGTTACTTCACTCGCATGTTTAAGCTTCAGTGTGAATAATAATGCATGTGCAGAGTTTGACGTTTTCACATTCAGCTGCTGACGGGCGGAAAGTTTTATCTGTGCTCACTTTAAATCTAATTTTAACGCATTTATATATACCATCACGATTTATGACGTCACAACTAGTTTTATAGCCAATCATGGGCCATTATGCAACATACACATATATGGTGTGGAAACTTGAAGCCTGCAGCACACATATACTGAGAATAAACTTTACAGTGAAGTAAGAGACATCTTGTGCCCAGTAGTTAGACTTGAATGGGAAAAAAAATACTCATAGGTTCTGAGGAAAGTACATTTTATTTATGGGGTAATATTACTTTTCTTTGTGGGGAACCCCCCCCCAAAAAAACATATCAGACACCTACTACAATCAACAAAAACTGCAAAAGATACTCAATAGAATCAAAATGAAATATTATATTATATTATATTATATTATATTTTCAGGGTTGATAGTAATGTATTATATGTAATCGGGACTATGTAATTAGATTACAAAAAACAAGTACCTATAATCAGTCTTGATTACACTTGAACATTTTTTTAATAGATTATAGGAGGATTACGTAATTACATGTTTGATGAAGATGAAGAAAAGATGTTTAAAGAGAAAAAGAATACTCGTGGAGCTATTTTTTCTGCAATGTTTGATTTTGAAGTAGGCTATACATAATCCAAATGTAATCCATAGTAATATGTTAATAATTTGAAAAAAACAAAACAAAAAACAATCAAACAAAAGAAAAAGCCATGTCATTTTTTTCAGCAACCGGCTGAATTTCAAAGTAATCTGGTCCATTCTTTACTTACAAACTCGCAACGGATGTTGACTGGTTTTGATTTTTATTTTGAAAGAGACTACAGGAAGTTATTTTATGTCCTGGTCCCTTTACGTTTTTCTCAGCCGTCCATACACAGACTGAGGAGGGGCCAAAGCTGTTTTTCAAAGTTGACTCGCTGGTTTTTCATGTGGTGAAAAGACGCGTCGTGGAATTTAAATCGAAACTGTAAACTTTGACATGTTGGTGGTTTACGACAGTGGAAGTTTGTAACGTTATCAGCTGACCGTTTTCCTCCCAGACGACCGTTACCCTGTCTCAGGTAAATGTCTCTTGTCTCTGTCTGAAATAAGACTGATTTGGACAACTGCACCCTTTATCACAGCTAAAATTACTTTTCCTGTGGACGTGTACATGTGTAGGACCCAGGCTTTTTTTAATTTATGTTCTCTATTTACTTTGTCTTTATCGTATGGGAATTACCAGTTAAATGTGCATCCTTATATTTTAAATCTCATTTTATCTAACCTGGACTGTTTTGGTTTATTGATCACCTCAGTAGTCTAATATCCTCCTATAAGTTTGGTATTTTATTACAGTAACGGAAAAATCATCAGGAAATATTTGTATGCTGACTGCAAACAGAGCTCAGTAAATGTTAGTGTTTTACATATAGTCGTACTTTGTATTCAAAATCAATGAGAGGATGAGAGTCCCTCTTCTATCGGTGATGTAATCATTTAGGAATTAGTGCTATGCAAATTACATAATAAGAAGCTTGACAATCCGGTGTGGGCGTTAATAAATCAGGGCGGGGTGATTTAACAGGACTACATATGATATAGATTGTGATATTATTATTATATTTGCATTTTAAACAGTTTAAAGTGTGTTTGAAGCGGTTTTGTAATGTCAAATTGATCTGATGGTATGTAACCCTTATAAACTTCACTACCCATGATGCCTTTCGCTGCGTCCAACCCCCAACTGTAAACGTTTTCAGCGTGAAACTCAAATCACGGGCGGGAGAAGATCGAGTCAGTCGGTTAGCAAAACTACAGTTGAAATGTTAAGAATTTTAACCCGAACTGGTGCTTTTTAAGTTGTTTTTAATCGCTGAATTATTTATTAATGAGTTCTGTGAACCGAGAGACGTTAAATTAGCGTTTTGAATCGAAGAGGAGGCAGAATAACGACGTTTTCACCAGCAGCAACGGTCCCGACTAAACTTACTGAGGAGAGACGGGAAGTGATTCAACAGGTCGGTTTGTTTAAAGATGTCTTTACTTTTAAACTCTGCTTGAAATTTACCGTCTAGGTCAGTAGGTTAACTGCGTTTTGACTCGTTAATCAAAATGATTCTGGTCAATTTAAGTTCATCTACGTTAGATATGACTCATTGGCCTCCTTTGAGAAGTTTTCTCTTTCCCTCCTAATGTTACAACCCCCAACCCACACAAGCGAGCTAGCTAACAGGATGACTAATGTTAGCTAGCTAGTGTTCATAGAAAACTTTGACAAAAGCCTAACATTATCACCTTTGGGTAACACTTCTTTTTAATTGGAATTTGAATCATATTCTTATTTAAACAGTAATTCAAATTAAAGTATCTATAGTAACTAGCTAACTGTAAATAGTCTAAACATTTAGATAAATTTCTAAACATAATAAACTCAAGCAGCAAATCTATTTAGACACTGATGAACTGTCTGATCAGGCTTTTCCATAGTTGTACCTTACTTATTTAAAACATTTGTTACTCATGTGTCACCACGAGCAGTATACCTTTCCATTTTTTTCCTGCTCCCCTCACTATCTATTGTGTCCATCTATGGCTGTAACTTTTTTGTTGTTATTTAACTACTGATCAGAAGCTTTAAGATTTGATTTGGGTTTTTCAGTGGTCGATATCTAGAGAGCAGGCTGGCTGATGGCAGATATATAATGCAAATATCAAAACAAAAGAGAAGTCATGTATAATTTTATTATTCCATGCACATTACAGTTTTATAAACAAGGTTATTTTAGGCTGTTACATGTTTTAGATGCCGATATTTGTGATAGCGTGGGGTACAGTATGTCACAAGCAATGTCATTCACCTGCAGTGTTCTATACAACCTAACATATCTAAAACTCTTGAGTAACAGTTTTAGATTGGTTTTGCTGTCCTTTAGAATGACAAGAGAAACGTGTTAACATTTAGAAAAGACATGTAGGCCAATGTTAATGGTAAGATGACTGAGAGTTAAAGTTAATGTCTCAAAACTTATTTTCACCACCATCACAAAACTCTCAGGGGGGAGCACTAACATCCTTCCACAGCAGCTATGTTGGCAAGGCTGCTTATCGATATGTCTGAAGACATTTATTTTTTGTTTAATGCCTTTGTGACCACAAGCATTGGCCGATGTCGATTAGCTCAAAATTCCAGATAATCGCCTGACCAATTCCTCAGTCTGTCACGTTTACCACTGACTGTCAGAGCCCAGAGTGATGTCTTAGAATGAGCACCACCAGGTTGCTAAATTTATTCTTCTGTCCATCTACTAAATGAATGTTTAAATTTTATCAGCCAGACAGTAAATTGTGTTTTTGGCTGGTGAGTGAAGCAAATCTACCAGCAACTTGCAGCATATTTTACCACAGTTTGGCTGGTGGCTGATTCTAATTTTGTGCCCTGGGAACAACAGTCCAGAAAAGCATGATTTAAAAATAGAGCAAGCAAATCCTCTTAGTCCTTGAGGAACATTTATTTGAAGTTTTCCTTGATCGATTTACCCTTTAGTGTCTGTTTGTTTCATGGTAGATTTTTATCAAATTTATGTATTTTTTGTTTATTACATCAGCGTTCCTCTTCTGCTGTATAACAGTCTTTGAAATTAAAAAATTCCAAATTCCTTTACTAAGGACAAAACTGAGAAACTAATCATCTAAAAAATGTTATCAGTATATGATTTATTTTTTTTTACGACAATACAAGTCCACTTAACAGTTTTTGCCTTCTTCCACAGTTTAAAGATGATCATGAAGGGGCAGAAACGAAAACTCCCACCAGAGGACGTGGAGGTTTCAGACAGGAGCAGCCCGTTCTGGGAGAGCCAACGCCAGTTTGTGTTCTCAGTTTCCCTGAACAAGTATCAGCGTGGCCAGGAGCTACCTGAACCCAGCCTGCGGCGGTCTGTTCTCATAGCCAACACACTGCGGCAGGTCAGCATGGAGGCTTGTAGGGCGCCCTCTGTGGACATGGAGATGTCACAGCCACTTTATAGCTCTTTGATCAGGCATCCAACAAGCTGCCACTCAGGGGCATCAAATGTCCCTCTGTCTGTAAAAGACGAAGATGAGGACTGGGACTCGATGTCCACGGATCCTGATTTCTCCCTTTCAGCTGCCATCTCCTCCATTCTCACTGCACTGGACTCAAACCTTGACGGGGGCCCCCAGGCAGCTCCACGGACACCTCTAAAGTCCTTGGAGAACCTGTCGGGGCCTTGTGAGGGAGGTCTGGCGTGGGGGAAACAGGGAGTCAGAGGTTTTGGGGGAGGCTGGGAGCAGCCAGAGGAGTGCAGGATGCGGGAGAGCAGTATGGAGGTGATGAGGTCCAGCTACCTCAGTGATATCACTGTGGAGGATCTGTTCCAGGATATAGACACATCCCTGCTGGAGAGGGACATGGGTGTGCTCGGGCTCAGGGGCAGTGGAGGTGGATACCCGACTGGGGACGACCTTTTACGGTACCTGCCGCCTTTCTCCTCCACTTCCTCCTCCCCCTCGCACCCCTTTTCCTTCCCTCTCAACCAGAATCTGAAGTGTCTGCCTTCATTCTCCTCGTTCAGCCCGATGTCTTACTCATCTTCCTCTTCCCCTTCATTTTCCTCGCCACCCTTCTCTAGTCAGAATCATATGAGAGATGGACTTGAGCTCGAACATCTGATGGAGATCCTGGTGGAGTCCTGATAGCCTCATCGCCATCATACTGCACTGTTCACTAAGTTAATGGACAAAAACTGAACTCTCAAGGCAAAGGGTTGGATTGTCAAACACACATCAAATATTCACTTTGTTATTTTTATGTATTGCTCAAGAAATGGTGTATTATGGGCTTTAGAAAGTAGTAAGAACGCTCTAGAAATGTAGAAATGGTTGATGTCTATGATAGAAAATGCTCCATAGGAGGGCTAGCATGAGGACTAGCTGTGATGCATCTGGCAGCTTTTTGTGCAGCATGAAGGGTTTGTGTTTTCTGGCAAAAATGGAGGTCAAGTCATAGTGAAAAGTATGTAGGAAGTTAAGCCAGAGATAAGGCAGTTTTTTTTTTCTTTTTCTTAAGGGCTAAGCAGTGAGTCACTGCATAATGAGCCTCTGAAAGTCATTTTGCGCCAGTTTCTGTGTGACTCAACTAATTTAAAGAAGGGAGGTGCCTGATCAGAGAGCGGGATTTGTTCAGCAAATGAGAGGTTGTCAGGTAATTGCTGTTGGTAGAGAGAGTGGACAGAAAATTGCTTTAGCAGTGTTGCCCAAAGATCTGACAAATGCATCACAGCTTCAAGTAACCCTGCGTTCATATTGAACTTCACTGTGTATATGGAGTAAGAAGAAAAAACAGCAACAAGTCATGTACTGCTGTTTGACTCATGCAGTGGACTAAACGCTGGGTGAGACTCGGGATAAATCCCTTCAAACCACATGCAAGATGTTAATGTGAGTTCTGAGATTATGTGATTTGGCTGGTGTTGGAAGGAGAACAGTTCAAACACTAATAGGTCAAATCTTCTGTGAAGAAATCCTTTAACCTCATATTTATCATTGCGTCATAACAAGGGGGACCATGATGTCTGGTGCTACGTGATCAGGTCAGAGTTTCAAACAGGAAAATGTGTTTTCTAGTCATCAAAAGCTAATAGCATATTTATGATATCAGGTGATTGACCAGAAGAGAATCCTCAACAACCATTGTTTTGTTCAGTCGCAAAAGAAAGAAATTTCAAGTGTGTATCAAACTGGGCGATTCTTCTTTGTATCACTCAAGTTAATCATCCGCTGTATTTCAATAACCGTATATTTTATTAATTCAGTAAAGATCGCTGCCTCTTGAATATTACTCAGTGGATAAAAACAATTCTTAATGCCTGTCAACCAACTGGCTTTTAATCTAGGTCCCATCTGAAGGTTGAAAAGAGTGAAAAAAAAAAGTTTTTCTCTGAAATGTTTCCTCTCATATGTTATTGTTCTGTAATGGCTACATGCACAGTGCAGCCTAGAAAGTGTATTTAATGTCTTTTTAATAGATGCTTTTATTCGAAGAGCCTTTACAGTACTGTGATTGAATACAAACCATCCTCATGGGCTTAAATGTGACTGTCCAGAGAGCCACTGTAGGTGTCACATGAGCTAAAGTCACAACCACTACGCAACAGCTTCTGTCGTGTAAGATTATGGATCAGTCCCGGTGGGAGTTCAGCATCACACGATGAGCCACATTGGCTGTTGGAGCCCAGATGGTGCTGACTTTCCACCCCGTGAACAGTCATCACTCATCAGTGGGTCAGTGTCTGCTTGTTTTAGTGGGTTCACATGATTTGTGGGGTTTACAGCTAAATTCTTGCACTTTTGTTAATAATATGCATTTCTAAGTGTGTTTGAACATGTGGTTTTTACTGTTTAGTAAGCAGTGGTAACATTACAGGTGAGATTTGGCCAAATTATTCAGTTTGAACCCACAAAGCTCTGTTAAATGTTCTGTTGTTGATGTGAATTGTTTAAAATAAGAAACACACAGAAAAGGTGTTTTAACTAACTTAACCAGCTATAGATGTCGATCCAGCGTTTAAACCAACACTGCTGAAATGTGAGACGGGGAAACGTTGAGATAAATTGTTTGAGGAAGCACATGATGCCTGTTTGTCAGGTTTTTGTACTTTTGTCCTGGTTGTGGATCAAAGTTGCTTTCTATGCAAAGGTCCTTTCTTTATAGCTGAGCTGCAGTCTCAGACTATTTATAAATGGCATATTTTGATAACAAGACGAGTAATTTAATGTCATAACATATTTGACAATGGTATATTAATGTACCGTCATGGCAGTTATTGTATTTACTTCTATTTTCTCTACAAATATTTTAATGGTTATGTTCTAAATTCCAGATACGATGAATTTAGACTTTTTTTTTTTTCTAAATACAAATGTCTGTTTACTGATACTGACGTTTTTAATAAAATGTGAAAATGAACTCACGCTGTTTTCATTGTGAAACATGATTTGATTATAAAAGAGTCGCACAGGACTGAACGTAGTCTGTTTACAAAAAGCAGTTTTCACCCCCATCATCTGATGCTCAGTTTTCATTTATGTGGAAAAGCTGCCGTGGTGCATTTAGAGGAACATGAAAGTGAAAGCATCACATATCGTAACAGACTCATAAAGTCTCCAGCCACAGATGTTTCAGTTTCTCTACCTTCAGGCTGAACGGTAAAAGGCTTTCAAATAAAATGTAGTGTTGTTATGTTCACTGCTAGTTCAGAAAGCTGCAGTTAATACTAGAAACGGTGGAGTTCAGCACAACAAAGCCCATTCAGGATGTCGGTAAGTTATCAGGTACATGAAGCTGAACAAAATAACCTTACAATCTACTTCTCATTCCAGCCAGAGCCCAGATAACCAAAGACAAGACAAATACTGTAGCTTTATGACAGACAACACGTGGATTCAGCAGCTTCACCCACAGTCACTACAGACTACATAAAAAAAAAACTTTATCATGTGGATGGTAAATCAGTGTTGATGGTAAATGCAATAAAATCATCAGTGCTGCTATATTTAACAAGAAAGCTGAGTTCTCCTGCCTGGCCTACATGTACCAGGATGCATTGCACATGAGCTTCCACTCCCATGTTGCTGTGCATTACCACCCTAGCCTATTGATGTTACTTTGTTAGCCAAAACAGTGTTAGGTGACAAAAAACAAAACAAAACTCATCTAGCACCGTCTACCCAGAGGTGGAGACTAAAAATCCAAGCTGGAATAGCCTGTAGTTCTTCCTGAGCACCAACCATTGTTCTTCCTGCATCCGATGATGTCACAGTGATGTAGTTAGTGTTAAGGAAGAACTACAGACTATTTCAGCTTTGATTTCGAGTCTCCTCCTCTGGCTAGACAGGGGGCGTGCTAGATGGGTATTTTTGTCACTCAATGCTATGTTTTAGAAGTGAGTTTCCCGTTCTTTCAGTTCACTGACATTTCATAAAATCCTTATATAAAGAGTTTTAAACTGGAACCACACCAACAGACTAGGAGACAAATTGGGACCATGCAACATTTGATTGAAAGAAAAAAAGAGAAAAAACACCTTGCGAAGCAGCTGGATTCACAAGATCAAGTGTAGTGCCTTCATGGATTAGCTGGCACCACAAGCCAAGTGCCATTCAGTGTCATTGTACTGGAGAGAAGGCAGACATTTTACAGCCGATATCTCCAAAACTCTGCAACCCGCAGGCCACAGGAGAAAAGGATGCATTTTAAATTTGGGGGTGAACTGTTGCTGCAATGACCTCGGTGAGTCAGAACCGCATTTCCAACAGGACAGCATCCCCATCACTGCACTGGGGCATGGGTATTTATTTATACCAGAGGGAAGACTGCCCTCTACTGGCCTATACTGGTCCTCCATCCAGGTCCGAGCCAAGCACTCAGCTGCTGAGTACAAACACAATGACATAATACAGAGCAAAACTTTAATTTATGAATACATTAAACCCATATTGCTAAACTACAACAACATACAAACTTATTTTACAGTATCAGGATATAATGAGCCCATTCATTCAACTACAGCTTTGATGGTAAAAAGAAACACAACTGTTTTGAACATTAAAGTGCATTTCAAATGTTCATTATGGTGGATTTAACTCAGACATTGTAAATCACACAGAACAGGTTTGACAAGTAACATTTGGTCTTCAGGTGAAATTAATCACCACAATTACACACTTTTTGTTTACTATCTTCTTTTTTTTGCATCAGTCCCTCTATTCCAACCCTTTGACCCTATTCATGACCGCTGTGGAGGTGTAGTAACACACATGTGGACACCAGGGGGAAGCACCATACAGGAGGACGGCCCGGGTCCTGAGATCGACACAGTGCTCGTCTGTACTCTTCAAGTCTGACCCAGTCACAGGAAAAGATGCTACTGTCACACAGGAAATCTGATTAAACATGAAACACGTTCCGGTCGACGACTCCAGTGTTTGTAAAAGCTCAGTGACCTTTACATGAGGAAGTGATCTAAAGTTGTCACAGATTCGCTGCAGCTGTGATCGTTCATGCTTGTGAGGGTGCATTAAAAGTGGGGCAAAAATAAGTAAAGGCCAAACCGGGCTATAAACATGAGGAGTCTGGAGGTGTTTTGGCCACGATGTGAAGCATAAAGAGAAGGAGCTGAACAATGCACCCAAATAAAAACAAACGTGGTTAAAGGGATGGTTCGAATTATTTTAAATGGGGTTGTATGAGGTAGTTATCAATAGTCAGTGTGTTACCTCCAGTTTGGAGAAGCACCAGAATTACTGGTGACGGATGCTGAGCAATTTTACTGCTGTGGACGTGGTCAGCAACAAAACATTTTAGTCACTAACAAAAAAACATCTATATCAGTTTGAGGTCATGTTATATTTAGAATATTTTCACTGTTACATAAGCCAAATATCAATATCTCCTACCCAACCAAACTCCATAGGCGAAATCCATAATTTTACCTCACAGAACACATGAGCTGCCAGTCTGCCACTGCCTCGATCTATTAGTTTGTTTGTGTTATTGTGCGACTTCGGTGCGTCCAAACTATCCGTTTAAAACACCAAAGTCTCACAATAACACAAACAAACTAACAAATCGATGTAGCGGCAGACCAGCAACTCCAGTGTGCTGCAAGGTTAAATTACCGATTTCACCAATGGAGTTTGGTTAAGTGAGAGAAGGCAATATTTAGATAATATAACGGTGGTTTCTCATTACAAAAGGCTGTCTGGCGGCAACGTAAAGCAGCGAAAATATTCTAAATACAGTGTAGACTTAAAATGACATTGCTTTTTTCATAGACAGGCCTATTTTAAGCAGCTAAAATACATTTTGCTGCTGACCCTGTCCACAGCAGGACATTGTTTAGCTTCCTACACCTGTGCTCCTCCTGCTTCTTCAAACTGGGGGTGTGCCGAGCACCATCTAACACAGGAAATACACCGACTATAGATAAGTACCTCATATAACCCCAAAATAATTCTTCAAATAATCTAATCTGATCTCTTTAAAGTGAGAGAAAACTGGGTAAGGTATAATCCTGGCTATAAAAATAACTGGACGGTCTGGAGGTGTTTTGTCCACGATGTGAAGTACAAAGAGAAGGAGCTGAAAAATGCACCCAAATAAGAACGAATGCAGTTAACGATGTAAAAGATTGTTGTGAAGTTGAAATGTCAAGTGCACCCAACAGGTCGTGTTTGGCACCAAGATTTAGTTTCAGCATAATTATATAAAACATTTGTTAGTCCTCAATAAGCAACCCAAACCTGCGGCACAAAAAGAACGTGACAAAAATACATGCAAATACATACAAAAGTGGAAAAAAGAAAACAACAACAACCGACCGTGTATCACAAGCACAAGTCTGTGCTAACATGTGCTATCCTGAGGCTGTGAACACACCAGCCACGCCTGTACAGTGAACACAACACAGTTACACCAGTGCTGATGTGTTGAGGAGGAAAAGGAACGTGTGCGCCTTTTTAGCCCAGGCGGGTTGCCGTAGTCAAGTTAGAACAGTCCTTCTGTTCGACGGGTCCTCTCACAAAGGCTGAATCTTAAAAGTCGTCTTGATTCCTCATTATTATTTTTATTATTATTATTCTCTTTCCTCTCGTGTTTTTTTTGGAGACTAGAGACGACAAAATGAAAAAATTAAGACAAGAATTCAGATTCAGCCCACCAGTCTGGGTTCTTTTTTTAATCACTGGTGCAGGACGGAGGGCTCGCCAGAGGTAGAGCTTCTTCTTCTTCTTCTTCTTTCCTCTGCCTCCCCACAGCTCAGCCCTTGTTGATGGTGTTGTACGACGGCTGTGATCCCGGCTCCAGGGGCTTGCTGGCTGCTTTTTCTGTCAGGTAAGGGGCCGTCTGGTCCTCTTGTTCGCTCTCCACGATGGGCTCCCTGTCCTCGTCCAGGTCGGACTCCTCGCAGCGCGGCAGCTGCAGGAAGGTGGTCAGCCCGTGCAGGTCGGCCATTTTGTGGAAGGTGCGCAGCAGGAGGTACATCATCATCAGTCCCACGAACAGGTAGACTGGAGGGGGGAGGAGCACAGAGACAAGAGTCATTCAACAGTCCAATCTTCTGATATACTTTTACAAAAGAAAATCATTACATGAAGTTGACGTTTCACTATTTATGGAACGAGACTACAGACTCGTCTTCTTCTGTATTTTCAAAATTGACCGGACACCCATTTATGCATGCAAGACGAGTTGCTAATTTTGCAAATTAAAAGGATCACTGTGAAAAGATTCAGGAGCATCTAGCTTTGAGCTTGCATATTGCAAACATCTCGTCTCACTTGTGTGTAGGAGAAACCACCGTGGCTGCGAAACAACAGCGATATACATAAACAGCTCATTCTTAGGTAATGACAACAGAGCAAATCTTATTTCCAGGTTATTATACACTAATGAAAACATACTTATGAACATTATATTCCATTTCTGCCACATTACAAACTGGATCTTTAAATAAGAATATCTGAATAAAATATTAACATCCAGGTGAGCTGTGAATTCACGTAACTGGCTTGCAGAGAAGAATACGGTCAATTTTTTAATTTGTCAAACTGTTTTCTGGTGTATTAGGAGAATTACAATCTCACAGAACTGCTGGAATGGCTATAAACATCAGCTGTAAATCAGTGGGTTACAGACATTTGGTTGTGCCTGTGTGTCGCTTGTTACGTGGCAGCAAGAACTGGGATGGGGTGCAGGTATGAGGTTCAGAAATATTCCTGATGACCAGTTTCCTTAGCAATTAAACCAACATGAAAGTTTAGGCATGTCAAGTAGTCTAAAAGCAAGAAAACATTCAGAAAACAGTCAGTTAAAACAGCGTTATTTTTTCAGACCAAGCGGGATCGCAGCGTCTGCAGGTTGGGCTGAGTGAGGCCAGTGTAAGCAGGGTTCGCACCAGCGACCTGCTCTACTCGCAGGTTAACGTCCACGCGTCCGTGCTGAACGTGGTTCTGCATTGTTCTGGTCGAGTGGTTATATATGATAGTTTATTCTCACTTCCTATTTTCATTTTCTAGATCAAAATACTGCCAAGACATATCACCTTTGTCCTACAAGGAAAGGCTGCAGCCTCGGCCAGTAGCGGGTGGCTGAATAACGTCTTCGACTACAAAAATTCACCAGCGTTGTAAATTAAAAATCATTAATAATCCGTTTAGCCGACTGGTATTTCTGGTGCCGACTAATAAGAGTAGTATCCTTATGATGTAAAATCTCTGTGAGCAGATAAACAGCAGCAGATTGCAACTTTAGTTCAGTCTTTTTTTTTGGTATTTTTATACAGCTTTTAAGTGTTGGTGAGACCTTTTCCATCATTTCAGGTCAGCACACGTGGCTCGAAGCAGCACTGTGCAGACCAGGCGTGCATCCACAGAGCCCCTCTGATCAGACCCAACAGAGATGTGAAGGTTTAAACCACATCAGACCAACAAAACAATTGTTAGGTTATTTTTTAAATTTGACTGATTTAATCAAATGTTAAATAATAAAGTCTATAAATTACGGTTGGGCGGTGAAACATCACGATGGACGATGATATTGCTGATGGGTCTAACGCGGTCTTTGTCTCGGCACCACGTCTCTAATTTAGTTGTGTTGAATGAGAACTTAATAAACATGACATGGAGACATAAAACAATGAACAGCAGCGACAGCTTCTTTGTATTTTCTCTCCCACGTCACAAACAGAAGTTAGACAGTAATTCTCTGGAAACGCTGAGGGGACACAACCTCAAACACAGAAGACTTTTAAATCACAGTGTTACGATGGTACGAGGATCAGTGATCGATTACTATCATCCATCAGCCCAATTCTGTTATAAATGATTGTTTTAGTGAGATCATTTTAGAGAAAAGCATGTCTGTTATCAGGTCAAACATAAATTTCTACACGTTCACTGTCACTTGTTATTAACAATCTGCTCTAATGTGGCCAGTAAAGAGCCGAGGAATGAATAATAATAGTAATGAAGTCTGACATTCGCTGGACTGTGGACGGGGGGGAAAACTATTTTAGTAAATCCATTTCACCAGAAAGGAGGACAAACGTGCCCTCAGGCTGGAGACAAAGGTGAAAACAAAATGTGCTCAACATTTGTTCTTTCTGCTCTGATTCTTGTGTTTGCCTTAAAGAAAAGACGTGCGGTTTTCTTCCGTCACATGTGCACTAAAGAGCCCCACGTAAACCGCAGAGGTCAGGTCCTGGACAATGGTCTCTCACTGTAGAAGTAGGCCGACTCTTTAAGAAAAACAGTGTAGGATTACAGAGGCCTCGGGTCCGTCACATTACACTTACAGAGGGACGAATACAGGAAGTGATTCAGGGAAACTGCTGGTTATGTATTAGGGCTGAACGATCTTGAATAATATCTAATTGAGACTATTTTGATTGATATTACAATTGTGACGGAAGTTGCAATATTAGAGGGGCTGATAACTTACACATCTTTATTCTCATTTTCATTTAAAGTCATATTACAATGATTATGGCATGATTTATGCATGGATCTGTGCCAAAAAACAACAACAACAACAATGTTATATTAAGTCTGTAGAATATGATGTGTAGACTAGGACATCTCTGCAGCACAACAATATCTAATTTTAAATGGTATATTGACACTCATTTTGTCTTATATCGTGTCTCCTGCTATTTGAAAACAGCACTAGGGCATTTTGCAGTTTTGATTTTAAAAAGAAAAACTGAGTAATTGTTCAGCCCAATTATGTATTATTACCTTTGGTGTGATATGCTTTTCTGTCTGCAGGTTTCAGGAAGCTACATTTAAGACTATTTAATGCCACCTACCTGGAATAAGATTTAAAGAACAGCAGATAAAGATAATCACTCCTTATGATCACCTTTAATGAATCAGTTTGCTTGAATTAAACTTGCCAACTTTTAATGTTATTCTGCTCTTGTATTTTATTTTCCTCCTGTGAAACACTCATCAGCTAAAAACAGCTTGACGAG
>JAJHUR010079176.1:0-12818 GCA_027495735.1 Lutjanus campechanus
TCTGTGCTCTCTGGAGTCTCCCAGACACACCCCCTCTACCAGAGCTTGATTTCTGTGGTTGGAAGTTTAGTTTCTCTCCTGTATCGCTGTGTATACTTTCAGGTTTCTGCTTTATTTCTTTATTTTACCGTTTCTTCACGGTCGCTTTCAACTGATAGGATTCCAGTTAAGTTACTGCTGATGAAGACAACACTTCCTGAGTTTGCTGCTTCACAATAAAAGCCTTTAATTAAAGAAATAATGACCGGCCGGTCGGCTTACATTGGTCAACGTCTCTGCAGCCCTGCAGCCACTAGGGTGAATGGATTTTTTTCGGTTTTTTTGCTCTTCACATTGTGTAGATTGTACTATAGGACCATAACCACCATCTAAATGAGGTTATTAATAATGATCAAACTCTCAAATCGTATACTATAGCTTTAAGCAGTGGTGGAAAATGTTAACAACTGATTAATTTTTGTTGGTTAATTTTTTGCTGTTTTTTCTTCTTCTAATTTTTTAAAAAACTGTTTCCTGATTCAACAAATGGCGGGATTGTCAAAGCCATGTGAGGTGCAATCACTGCCATTTATAGACTATTGATTCATTATCAATGAATACATCTTTTGTCTAGTAAATTCGTAATCGTGATTAATTGATTAATCATTAAAATGCCTAGCTAGAACTGAAACAGTTATAAGCCCTTTTCTCCACAACCAGGCTGTACAAATGCAGCAGCAGGAGAAAAGAATTACTTATAAAATTCACAGCTATTCCTAAGAGAAGGTTCCCCACATCCCCTTATCTAGAAACAATGTTTGATCCATCACCGTTCTGTCCCACCACTAGCAGGATTTAGCTGTTAGCACTTTGAGATTTAAAAAAAAAAAAAAAGAAAAGTGCGTTATAAATAAAATTTATTATTATTATTATTATTATTGTTAGAGGTACAACAGTTTATCTGTAATGAAAAGCTCTACTCACTGTGTGGTTTGTGGCAGATGGCGCCTCCTAGCTCTTCCTCACACTCGGTGGCCCTCCAGAAGCCATCAGTGTCCAAGTAGACACACGAGCCACTGTTGGCATCAGAGGACCAGCGACTGAACACAGTGTGACTGTGGTCGGTCCAGCGGTAGTGGATCCCTTCCTGAACACAAAACGAAAGACAAAAGTAACATTTTTTTAAGAGAATCTAAACAGATTAAAATAAAGGCAGCCCTCCTCTGGTACACTTACATCTTCACTAAAGAGTCCGATCCACATGGGTGTCCGAGCACGGCTCACGTGCACAGTGAGGGTGGCCTGCAGGAAGGTGTCGGCCACACTTGCCAGGTCCATGTTGTTATTTCTGCACTCCTCCAAGGCCTCAAACCAGGTGAGGTTTTTGCTAAGCAGGAGGAAGGTGTGGTTATTGACGGTGAAGGGCTCTGTGGACACATGGGGCTCCTCAGGTTTATCTGAAATGAGTAAAGCTTTGTGTTAAAAGTTGCAAAAACAAGATTTTTTTCCTTTCCCCCCCCCAAGAATTTATTTGTGGGGGCATGATGGCGGCCGAGAGAGTAGCAGCAAATGGCTTGTGCACAGTTTTTAAAATTCTCATGTTTTATTTAAGTTCTTGATAAAATAGACAAAAACTACAAAAACATATTTGAGCATACTTCGGCATGTCACCTGGTGACAAAGCTGTGGTTTGCTGGACGCAGCCAGCGCTCACGCTCAAGAAATGGAGACTCTACAAGCCATGATGCAAGAAGTGTTGGACTCAAATAAGAATAATAACACTGAAGAACACTGTCAACACTTCCCAAGAAAAATCTGGGAGAAATATCTAGAAGATAGATCCTGATAGTTGGACATCAATCTGGCAGAAAATACACAGAATATTGAAACAACACAATAAATTTCAAGAATTTAAGATATAAATAATGAAATGCATTGGCACATTTCAACAGGAGAAAGGCCTGTTTTTCATATTATATGTCCAAATCTGTGAGTATTTTGAAAGGAAGCTACTTTTATTCTATCTACAATTATTAAAGAAATTATTAAGTCAGTGATACTGAACTTGCTTTACCTGGGGCCCACTTTTGCAAAATGAGAGGAGGTCAGAGGCCAGTTAATTAAGAAACATTAATAATAACATCATTTGTCAGGTAAAATGATGAGTATAATTTTCCTGCAGTGCTATTAGGTTGGAATGCTGCACTGAAGCATGATGGCACCTGATATTAGCAACTTTGCATAAAGCAATTGTCATTTAGCAAATTGAACAGTGGTTTAGAATTGGCATGAGGTGGCAAAAATCAAGTTAAATTCATCTGTCCATTTTTCATTGAATTTCCTGTTTTCATTTTCGACCTTTCCACGTTTGCTGCCCGCTTTGCCAAGAGGTAAATCCAATCAGAGCAGCCCCACACAGGTCAGCCATAGCTAGAAGTTACAGGGGCTGGACTCTGGAAACAACAGCGTGAATCAATTTAATTTTACTGTGAATTAGAAAATGGTCTGAGGAACACCTGGCACCATATGGAGGCCCAGCTTTGACCCACGGGCTGCAAGTTGAGTATCCCCCTCCTATGTTATGCATTCTGAATGATACAGACGATAAAATAGGGCCGCACCAAAAAAAAAAAGGGTCTGTTGGATTTATGAGTGCAAACATAGTTATGTGTCTGTATGCCAGGACAATAATATATATAGTATTTTTTTTCTTTACTTGACCAATGTATGTCAAGCTTTGAGCTTTGTATATCAGTCACGTTCCCCGAGAATGACATGTTCAAAAAGTATTTATTGGAATTTCATGCCTTTTGTTATAGATTACAGTAGAGAGATGAAGGAAAATAGGGGAGAGAGAAGAACGTCATGCATCAAAATTCCATTACTGCTCTTTCAAACGTGTTCACTGAGGGTTAACATATCAGACATCAGAGTTTATGCTTAATAAGAGGAACCTGAGCATGCCAGATTATGAGATTTGATCACATGACTATCTGTGGATAAACCTGGATAATATGAGTATATGAGTAAGTAATGTGAAGTGTTGGAGGTGGTGATTTACCTGCATAGTGCTGGCAGATGGACAGATGATGATATTCCGTGCAGGAGGAATAGTCCCAGGTACCCAGCATGGCAGAGTTTGGGTTATTCATCATAAACACACACAGATCCAAACTATCTGGATCCAGTGCCTATCAGAGGAGAACAAAAAAACTACAATCAAACATTACACTGTACACTGAAAGGTGGTTAAGCCTTTTTTTCCTGTTTGAAATTTCCTAACAACACTAACACTAACAATGAAGAGCATGTTTTTTTTAATTAATCTTCAGTTTGTGGGTATAACGCAGACTGGATAAAGATAATGCATGCTAAGCACAGTCTTTTTTACTCCACATTAGGGTTGCAAATTTTGTGCATTTTCCTTAATGCTAAATACTAATTAAGTGATTAATCATCAATAATTAATAGGATGCTAAACACACATCAGTAATGTATTGGCCAGCTTATGCGCAGTTGCCTCTGTTGCCACAAAATGCTTTATGCATGTTTTTTATACATGCTGTAGTGCTCCCTAAGACCTGTAAGCAGACTTTGAAGTGTAAGATGAAGAGGTTTACATAAAGAAGTGAAGATAAGGGGAACTTACATGGATTTTTATGGACTTGTGCATGCCCAGCAGCAGGGAGTTAAAATTGACGTAGTCAACCGGGGACTGGTCCATCCACGCAGGCTCACTACGTCTGATTTTTAGACCAATCCATATCTTGTCCATGTTTCTCATGCCCGGCAAAAGAGTGGTGATGAAGTCTAAAACACACAGTTCAACGGTTATTTGTGTTCAATATGGTATTTTGTCTGTGAGGAACCAATATTTCTTATTTGACTCTTTATCAAATAGAAGAAAACAGGTTGTTTAGCATCTTGTGAGTCAGTGACGGGCATGGTAACCACCAAACAGAAGCAGAGAACAGAAGTCCTCACCTTGTTCCACCTGATCTAATACAGAGACCAGGGTTCCCCTCACTGACTGGCAATCCTCATTGGCGTACTTGAATGCCACAGGCTTCATGCTCCTCATCAGTGTGTAGCACTGGGGAAAAAAAGATAAGAGGATACCAATCATTTGAGGAAAAAGTGAAGTATTGTGCTATAGGCCAGTGGTTCCCGACCTTTTTCCTTCTGGGACCCCTTTTCTATCACTGAGGAAACTGACGACCCCTGACTAAGTGACATATCTTATGGATATTTCATATTAGATTCAATGCATGACAGTAATAATACAGAATAACTGTTAAACCACATAATGAATGCAGTCACTGTCGGAGGTTTCTGTAAACTAAGCAATTTGGACAAACATTAGTCAGATTATTTTCTGTCAATGTTGTTGTTGTTTCTGTCAAAGTTTATATCTTAAATGAAAATGTAAAACTCACAAAAATTAATACTCTACACTGACATTTTATCTGTGGTATGTGTGATAACATGTCTCAAGAGACATCCTGGTGAAATAAAATATACACAAAGATGTGCACAGTGGACAGAAAAAACGATTTTAAATGTTGATTCGTTGCATTTACAGTCAGTGACCAATGTGAGGAGTGTTTGATATTCAAAAATTAAAGTTTTTTTTTCTTTAAGTGGACATGATCTCACAGTCACTCAGGCAGTAAATACATCTTGATGTAGCAATGATTTTTAGATTTGATTATATTAGATTAGATTAGATTTTCTGATTGTCTTCTAATGCATCAAAATGTAGAGACAGAGTTGCATGAAAAAGTTTCCTTTAAAGTATCAAATCTTACCATCCTCTTATTTTAACTCTAATCTGTCTTTATTTTAACAGCAATTATGTCTTAAATGATGGTAAGACAATAAGATTATAAAACAATAAGAACAGGAATGAATCTGTTTTAATCTGTTTTACTGTAAATGTAGTATTAAATGTGTTGAGGAATCAGACCTTATTTCTGAAGGGCAGAGAGTTTTTCTCACAGGGCAGTCCTCCGGGGTGAGGATCCAGAGGGTTTACCTCCACAGACGTGATGTTGTGTTTCTCACACACAAAGGAAAAACGCAGCCGGCAGCTGCGCCAATACTCTGTAAGTTAACACAGGATAGTAAAAGTGTGTTTTAGTAAAAGAGGCTGTAAGAATTGTCCATTGAAGTAAAGTGCCTCACAGCTTTTTTTGGTTCTCTTAAAGGATTAAAGATTAAAGTCAGGTTAAGAGTCAGCTATTTTGTTTTGTTACATCTTTTACACTGTTTTCATCTTGTTACGTCTTTTATGTTGCTTTTTGTCTTGTTGCATCTTTTTTTTTTAACATATTTTTTCTTACATATTTTAAATTGTTTTTCTTCTTGCTGTGTCTTTTTCATCTTGTTACGTCTTTACTTCGTTTTTCAACTTACTGCATCTGTTTTGTCTTGTTTTTGCCTTCGTATGTCTGTTGTGTTTGACACACTGATGGATATGCCCAGAAATGGTCTTTTTTGTGTGGTACTGCCCCGTGCATTCAGGTTGAAATCAGTTTTGATATTGGGAATGCGGGGGGCAATGATGCAAAAGAAAATTAATCACTACTTCCCCTCAAATTCATCAAAACTAAAGTAACAAGCCTGTTTGGTAAGAATTTTAAAATACAGATATTTGTTTTAAAATACAGGGAGTAAAAGTAAAAAGTTGTCAGAAAAATAAATACTCAAGTAAAGTACAGACACCTGAAAAATCTCCTTAAGTACAATAAGTATTTGTACTCCCACCTCTGATGGTCTGGCTCCGCTTTGCCCCAAGAACCCTCAGATCAGAGAACTGAATGCTGTTAAAAGTGTTTTAGCTTCAACATTGTGGAACAAACTCCACTTCAACATTAGAGCAGCTGAATCAGTGCTCCAGTTTAAAAAGATTTGAAAAACCCACCTGTACACACTGTCTATTTAAATATTTAATGTTGTTCTTTTATATTTTGTTTTATCTTTCTATCTCTATTCTTAGTACATATTCTGTGCATGATGTTCTGTAATTCTTTTTTCTGTGAAGCAACTTGTTAACTTGTATTTTTATTTTATTTCATGGACATTAGACCTACTGGAAGCTATCAGTCTGTGTTTGTGTGCGGGTTGAACCAGGTTTTTATTTAAGTTTGAAGTTTCATTTTGGCCGAGAATATTAAAGGCATATCGTGGACTCCCAAAGCTGTGCAATACTGATAATTGAAAGAGACTTATTTCAAACTTTAGAAATGATAAAAGCCAAATGTAACTGTGACGTTCTTATTCATGGGGATGGGCTTCTTTCTGTTAAGTTTCACTGAGTTAGATGTTGTTTTGTGTCCAAACAATATAGTAAATTAAAGAATATCATATCATACTCAGCTGCATAGAAAGACTACAATGTTCACTCACCTGGAAAGAAGTTATCAGGACTGATGGAGGTGCATTTGCCCAGAAAAACTGAATGATAAAAGTGCATCTGGGTGTACCTAAAACAAACATTGTTTCAGTCAACATCAACATCACCCTTTTACCACATACTTTGTTAAAAGCTTCATAAATGTATGCTTGATATACAACATGAAGAGACTGTGGGTGTGACTGTAGTGACTTACGTCATGGGGAATATCAATCCAGGCTCGCTCAAATCGATCCACCAGTTTTGCTTGGCAGACTCTGATAACTGTTCAAAACATGCAAACATTAATACCCCATAATAAAATAATCCTGTAGTCGACTGTATTACCTCTTGTCTTTTAAAAGTACTTTACAGAATATACTTGTATATCCTGTGATTTAGTCTTGCACGTCCATTAGGTTTGACGACTCACAAGAGACAGAATCACCCCAGAATGGACCAAATTTATGCAGCAGGCTTGTATTTCACGTTTTTAGAAAAATAAATCTGGTGGTGAGCTTTAATGAACTGTGCCACTAAACTTTTATGACATTGACGTTTTTATTGTTTTAGTGGTTGGATTGGAGGCATGTGTAAATGCTTCTTTTTTCTTTTTTCTTTTTTTTTACTTTGACTGCTTTCAGCTGTATTCTCATGAAAAACTGTCAGCTTTCCATGACCAGAAGATTGTGGAAAGAATTTCCTGGGTCATTAGGCTCCACAAACCAGCTCTGGATGCCCGTGGAGAGAAAAAATGTAAACAGAATAAACTGCAACAAGGGAGAAACAGACAGGAAGTTCCAATTTATTCAAGTTTTTTTTTTTTAAACCTGTTTTGCTATTAACTGCACAGGCATTTTGTGAGCTTTTAAGTATCCCAGTTAATTTGACCTTAATGCATACACAGTTGAATTAACCGACCGTGTCAGACTTTGTTTGCTCTAACATAAGCTGCACACGTTAGCGTGGCCCAGCTAGTCCAATTTAGTCTCAGCCTTCAAGAAAATGTCACATATGTAGCCATCATCACTGACAATTTTTAATGGCATATTTGCCAACATTATCACCGTAACCTGTCCGAGAGCTAAACAGGCGTAGCAACAGTAACTAACAGTCACTTCTGCCTTAAGTTTATGTTTGTGGTTTAATGGTAATATCACACTTATAATGTCTCTATTTATGATTTCTTTTCTGTAATTTATCTGCTTAATGGACTCATAACAGGGTGTTATTTTTATTTGTTTTGAGTACTGGATTAATCAGGACTGATATGTACTTGAGGTAATCCTTACGTGATGCCCTACTGATGTTGCCTTTGTATGCCGGTCTATCCTCGGCTCCTGATAACATATGAGCTTTGTTGTTTTGCCTCTGGTGACCTGTCTGTGAGTTGTCTACAGTAGTTGAACACAAAATTACAAAAGGATTGAACAGTCTCCAGTCACTTACAGCCTTTAATTGTTCCTGGATCTTTATGACAGCAGATTGGCTAACTGGTGCAGCCAGTTTGCTGTCATTCGCGCTGCAAAAGAGCTTGGCCTCCTCAAAAGTTAGCTTAGGCTCATCAACAAACCAAAACTCTGCTCCATCTATGAAGACAGACGTCTCGTGGTGCCCAACTGAAATACAAAGCACACATGTCCAAAATCATGTTGGACAGTGACAACAGACATATTACAGGAAAACGTTCAATCAAAGGAATTCTGGCCGCTGATAGATCCAAATTACAGACTCAAAAGAGAATTAGACTTTCAACGCAGATTCAGACTAAATGTGGTCATTACCTGGATTGTACCACTCTGGGATCTTTGGTGTCTTTCCTGTTGAAACACAGACAAAGAATGAGTTAGGAGCAGAATACAAACAAAAGCAGGCAAATAATATCATGTTGCATTCTGGTAGAATTACGCTATATAGAACTGAACAAATAAATTATCAACTGTGTGGCCTGAAGCAGTCTTGATGTTTGCTTTGTGGACGCATAAACACAACAGCAGTAATGTTTATATGTGAGGTCTTACCGCGGGGTATTTGGCAGACCCACTCGAGCTTGGCGTCACAGTGAAATGGTGTTGCGTAGAAAGGAGTCGGGGGTAAGTCGTGGAGCAAATACACAAACAGGTGTTTCAAGGTGCTCTTCGTTGTCTAATGAGGACACAGATTGTTTGCACAAATATTATCATAAAGAAAAGCACTTTCCTAACTGTGACACTGCAGATGTTATTGCTCCCTGTACTTCAGTGATAGTTTAGGGAGAAAATGTTTCTCTCTCTGACAACACAATCTCTAACTGAGACAAACTTAATGAGAGTAAAGGTCAGAGCCTGAGCGGCGAGAAAAAAAAGAGGAGGGCAAGAGGGAATCAGCTGGCACTCCCTTCTGTCTGGAACACAGGAGTCAAATAAACAAAGAGAAATTATCATCATAATCGTTTGGATGTTATGGCAAGTGACAAAAAAGGACCCACTGTTAACACAGCTTGAAGGACGTGAAATCACTGAATCAACGGGAGCAGATTTCAGTGTTTCATGACTCGCACAAACAGTTAAGCAAACGGCCTTGATTCACAGGTCAAGCTGTATTTTGTATGGATAAGATCTCACTACACTAAATTTAAAAATAATGTTGAAAAACATGCATATAGACAAAGTAAGAGAAAGACATGAGCCTATGAATGACAAAAATACATAACTGGAGTATGGAAAAAAGTGTTTATTTCTCCCTTTAAGACTCCACTTGTTAGTATAAATCCACCCAACCCACCTTGAATGCAGTGCAGTCCCGACTGTATTCATCATCCTCGTGGAAATCAGGGTGTAAAATATCCATAGATACCTGTTGTGGACACATTGAATAAATAGACTTCACGCTCAGAGATAAATTACTAAATCAATTAAAAATTGGCTGAGGAGGCTGAGGCCAATCTTAAGAATCAATCAAAGAGGGAATTGTGTCAAAATTTCATTATGCAACCTTGTTGTAAATTATGAATAAATCTCCTTGTATCTTTGCAAATGCAATATAGTGCAATAAGACAATACATAAATAAATGCAAATAAATGAAGGTGCAGTTTCAGTCAATATAAAAATCATTTAATCCTGTACAGACATTTCCTATTCAGTTTCAGTGCATTTCATGAATTCTACAATGCTATAAAATAATGAACAATCTCACGTCAGAAATGGCAACCTTATCACAGCGCTACATAGCTCTGTGGTGCTAATGTTACAACTCAACCAACTCAATTATTATTATATTTACATCCAGTGCTGTTACAAGTATGAGCCTCTCGTTCACGCTTCCTTCTACGGTGATACAGTTGGTGGGTGTAGTTCAGTAGAAGCAAAATAGTTCCTGCATAAAGCTGCCCCAGCAAGCAGCAAGGTCTGTGGATTATCTTGAGTAACTGGATCATGATTTCCAGAGAGAGACATTGCTGTTGAGTTTTTCAAACTTTTTTTTTTTTGGTGCTTTGAGCACCACAAGATGAGTGTTCAGTTCCATTGTATTAGAGAAAAGGCAGACATCTCTACGGCCGATATCTCCAAAACTTTTAAAAAAATATGTATTTTTTATTTTGGGGTGAACTCTTCCTTTAAGATAAACGTATACTATATGTTTTCTCACGACATGTTAAGGAGGAGTTTATGGTTAGCGTTATACTCACAGGCTCGCCGTTGCTCCACTGCCAGGAGCGATCGGCTGGGTTTCTCCTATTCAGGCCGACCCAGAAGTACCGATTATCACTGCAACAAGAACACCAGCACACCACTGTCATTTAACCTACAGATAATTTAAAAAAAACAAACCTAAAGCACTTTTAAAACAGCTGTTGGCATCTCATTCTTAGATACAACAGTTAAAAAAGTGTGAAATACGAGTCAGGAGAGGGTCTGTTTATTTTAACGTGTAGGTGAAGTGCTGAATGTTCATGTGAACAATGAGAGGAGGATGAATCTTGAGGTATGTGACTAGACAAAGAAACCAACATGTTTAGCTTTCATCTCTCTGTTTACTGACTGGTAGTGCCAGTCTGACAGGGAAGTATTATCACCCATGAAGAGTGTATAAAGGTTGAAGCAACAATCAGTTTTGATTTGCTCATGTCAGAATGCTACAAAATAAACAATGTCAGTTCTAGTTTTGCTTCAGAGAAGGAAAACTTTTTACAGTGCTGGTGTGCATGTGTGTATACCTGATGGTTTCTCTCATGATGCTGTGCAGGGCCCTCATCTCAGCACCGTTTGTGAAGCTGGGCAGGGTGGCTCCCAGAGCCTGACAGAACCTCTCAGCTTCCTCCCAGGAGCGCTTCCTGCTCAGCCTCTCCTCGTGAAACACCTGACAAGAGAGGAATTTACAACAGCTAAAAACGTCAATTCAACTGCCATCAGATCATGTCATTTAGAAGAGGAAGTGACAATCTATACAATAAACAGGCCATCAAATAGACAAGACAGACCATCGTTTTGATTGGCCCAATGCAGAAGCAGCATATTTTATCTTAACTGGTTTTCTCCTGGTGAAATAAAAATAGATTTTTCACATTTCATTTCTACTAAATATTACTTCATTGCTCCTTTTTTCTTTTCCTATGATGCATTGTTCTGTTTGCGTTTTATTTTGAGTGACTTGTGATATTTTCAATAAAAAGAGCGCTTCACTGCTTAGCGGTGCACTTTTGTACCACTGCCAAGGCACAATTTGAAACAGAAATACCAAAATCCATGCAGAATAACTCGAGATAATGTCTTTCTTACTCATGCGTTGTTCTTACTTGTCAAAACCTGGTGCCTACATTACCCACAATGCAACTTGACCACAGACAGTTCAGTTCGAGATTTGGGTGTGTTATGCTAGTAGCAGCTAATGTAGCCTTGAGCAATCACGCAGAGATGAGGAGTGGACCATAGAGGTCTAGTAAACTCACTTCTAACTCCACTAACTTTCATTTTTAACCTTCAGCCCCAACCAATGCTGCCTCAAACAACATCACTTGAGGCTGCAAAAGGCTTTACAGAACTTTTTTATTTCCTTATTTTTTACAATGCAATGCAATGCATGCAATGGTACTCCAAAGACTAAAATGTGTAATATCGAAGCAGTTTTAACTCCAACTACAATTATAATCATCTTTGACAACAACTATGGCTCCCATTGGTGGAAAACGTCAACATGACCACATTCAATGCATTCAATGACACACACACACACACACACACACACCTTGTAGCAGTATCTGATGTCTGGTCTGGACACCCATCCATCAGGACAGGTTGCGTTGGGGTTCGGCTCTGGTTCTGGGGGTGGAGGTAGACTGAGGTCTTTTTTACAGATGGTGCCAGCCTTACTTGTGGTGCAGTTCTTCACCTCCCACTTACCCAGAGGTTTAGCAGTGGAAATTACAGCACAACCTCCAGGCCGATCTGAAATACACATGGATGAAAAACGTTAAATCTATTGTAGAAAACTGCTAAGAGAGTTATTCTTTAACCATACAGATCACATATATTTAATGTACAGTATATAATCATAGTTTGACAACTAGATGAAGAAATCTGCATTTTTTTTCCTATTTTTTAGCTTAATAAATATGAAAATACAGGCTTGTTGTCCTGGTATACGGACATAACTGACAGAATGATTTGAAGGGAGACAACATTCAGACAAGGCTTAAGTTTCAGGCTCTGCATGGCATTTTACCTACATTATTTTTTATGGCAGGGCAGGTTTTTAACAAATCTAATCTATTGATACATACAGAATCTTCATGATACTAGTTTCCTGTTCTAGAGGATTTGAAGCCATGGTAAAACACTCTATAAACACACACACCTGTGACTGTATAACATGAGTATTACAGCCCCAAACAAATAAACGACAAGTCAGATTTTGAATTTGAGTTACTAAATGTGGATGAGTGGCTGAAAGAGATGGACATCATGATGGAAGAAGATAAAAAAAGGGAGACTCATTGAAATTAATGAAAGGGAAACTGAAGAGCTGGAAAAGTCAAGAAACAAACAGGGACTGTTAAACAGACTATGTAGTTGTTAAACAAGGCTACTGCCACTGCCACCAGGAAAAACAGGAAAGGTAAATCCTATGGCGTCAGCAGTTATGTTGCTCTACATGTGGAGCTTAACTAGTACATTAATGATCCACTGATCAGCCAGTCCTGATTTCTGGTCACTTTGTTGGAGAAATACCTCTCACTGCTGCCTCCCAATCCACCAGCCTTTTCTCCATCCAAAGTGGACAAACTACATCAATGATCCACGGTAATTTAACAACATAACTACGGCTAGCTTGCCTTGTCTGTAAGTTGCTGCATCTGTGTGTTGCTAGGCAACCATTCTGCTAGATGTCTGGTAGATTTGTTTTCAATAAGTTATTGCATTTTTTTTTTTTTTGTGCTGTGTTTACTTCATGAAACCTTGCCTGGTA
>JAJHUR010079176.1:15381-26552 GCA_027495735.1 Lutjanus campechanus
CACACACACACACACACAAACAAACACACACCTCTCCAGAGTAGAAGACACAGCTGGGATCCTGAGTGGGCTGGACTGGTTGGTCTGGGTCCCAGTAGGTGAAGGTGACGGGCTCCTGATCAAACCACTTGAAGACTGTGGGGCCCATGCCAATCCCGATCAGACCGATCCACACGTCCAAAAACTGGCCATCTGATGGACCATAAACACACGTGAGAACATCACTTTATGGAAATGTTTGTAAGTGAACAGTCAGAGCAGACATCTGGTGAGAGAACATGTTCAATACAATCCTCATTCCCATAAGGCGGAAGAGTTAAAATCAAGTTATTTTAAGAAATCCACCTACTCAGGTGATGCATTAGCAGATATTTCACCTCATCAAAGAAAGACGACTACTCACTGCCAAGTTAAATAATATAATGACCTTGAAAATGAGAGATTTACCTGCGTGGAAATTAGTGCTGACCATCTCTATGCTGTCGATGGAGTGGAAGTTGGCCAGAGAGCCTCGTTCTCCCCCCTCTGTGGTGTTACAGTACAGCTGGGCCTCTGTAAAGTTTCGGGGTTCGTCCTTCATTAACTTGTAACACCAGCCGTTCCATGGGACCCAACCTTCTGCACACACCGTTTCTTTGTATTTAGAAGACTCTGTAGAGAGGATAAAAGACAGATAAAACCCATCAGGGAGCCGAGTTCATTTTATCTATATATCCCCGATTCACCGATTTGGCTCAAAAGGCTTTACAATTTGTTGAGGGTCTAAAAGAGAAACAGAAGAGCAACAGAGAAAGGATCTTATTTCCAGAACAGACAATTGCTCTCATTTGTACATATAAAGGAAAGCACTTAAAATGCTTAATGACAACCACTGTCAAAAACTAAAAAGAAGAAGCAGCAAAACTACAGCATCACTGAGTGTATTTATGTAAATTTTAGGCCCACTATTGGGAGTCAACGATCAAGCCAATTCATCCATCATTTGGGTCAAACACTTGTTGTTGGTCATGTTGGATGTGTTGTATGAATCTACGGGCTGCTCACAAAGCTGCCTTGTTTATAGCCATGCAACAGTGTGGCTCTGTGGATGGCAATGTTGCTTTGTCAGACCACCACTTTGGTCCCGAGGGAAATTTCTCAACAACCATGGGACGAATTGACATGAAATTTGCTACAATTCAAATTACCTGGAAGATAAATTCTAAGGACTCACTTTTCCTCTAGTGCCACCATCATGTTGTTCACCATGGCCATGAAATGTAGTACAGACATTTTAAAAGGGTAGTTCACCCAAAAATGAAAATTCAGTCATCATCTACTCACCCTCATGTCGACTGAAGGTCAGGTTTGGTTTTTTAGTCCACAAAACACTGAACTTTATGTTTTCCTGTGAAACTCCAGCAGTGTTTTGTGTACTAAGAAACTAAAACCAACCTTCAATCAGCATCATCAGGGTCAGTAGATAATGACTGAATTTTCATTTTTGGGTGAACTATCCCTTTAATGTCAAATACCGTGATTTTAGCATGGCATAGCCAGAATAATTCACATCAGTCTGGGATATCTCAGTGATTGATTTTGAAGGGGTGTTATCAATAGGTGAAGACCAAAACGCCTCTCTCACTTGGAGAGCCCTACAACCAATCAGAGCAACAAAACATGTGATGTAGCGCTGAGTGGCACATCCAAGTTAGGGTAGCATTTGGTAAAGAAAAGAGAAAAAAAGACGGCTTAGTTGAAAACGTTCTCAAATTATAGCTAAGAAATTACACAAAAATGTGTTTCTGAAAACATCGGAGGTGAGAAACAGGCAATACAGATTGATTCATATTTGATTGGGTCGGCCTAGTTTGACAGTTGCGCTAGAAACAACACAGGTTTGTCATCATATCAAACCCATCCCATAATGAATAAATGGCTGTGATTGGCCTGAAGCGATCCAGGATGGGTGGAAATCTCTCTGAATGGGACGGGTGGTCAGACGTATCTGCCAGAGCAAATGAAACAGGCTACTTTGGTATATAACCAAATACCTAATTAATTACATTCCCATTAGCTACAACTGTAATTTGTTTATTACTAAGAAATGCTAACATGCTAAACTAAGTAGGGATGCACGATAAATATCAGAACTGATAAATTAATGGTCGATATTGGCCTATCACGTCTGTCTGCATTAGTATGCTGATTTTTTGCTTCGTTTTTTCTACATTATGACATCAATGATCAGTACACAATGATGATGTTTGCCCAATAAGCTGTTATTAATACAAGTGAGGGATGGGCAAACTATGGTGGAATGGTAGAAAAGTAGTGGTATGTTTGCTCTATGTGCCATTATTATTTGATATGTGGATAGCAGTAATATTTCATTAATCAATTCAGTAATACTTCAGTAATACTTGCCCTGGTTGTTTCTATTACTTTGATAGCGGAGTGATGAGTATACTTACCACTGACGCAGTGAGTGAGCAATATAATGTGTAATGCCAGTGTTTATCCTGTGTGCATTTTTATTTTTGTATTACTGTTGCCTTATTTTATGAGGTTTATGTTCTGTGTGAGGTTATCTTTATTGTAAAGCAATAAAAAAGTGAATCACAAAAACAAAAAAAATAGCCAAATCTGACTAAACATTCAATACCAATTAGTCTTACTTAAACATGATTCATAAGAAGACTGAGAACAGAAAGCAGGGGAAGCAGCTGACCTACCTGTTGTAGCTGTGTGAGAGGCGTTGACGCTTTTCTTGCAGATGTACGGCAGCCGTTTGTTGCACGACTCAGATTCATAGTTGCCTTTGGAGTTCAGCACACCACAGTCCGACTCAATAATCGTGTCGGTGGATGGCATTCCTGTCAAACACATTCCCACACACAATAAATAAATAAATAAACATAAAATCACATAGTGGCTGTGACAGCAGAGTAGAGGAGTGGCATTTACCTCTGGCTTTCTTTCTGGGTTTCAGCGTATCAACTGTATTTCACACCGAGAGGTGAAATGAAAGAGGCTTTTCATGTTGCAGTAACAGTTCAACACAGTGCAGCTAACAGCAACACTGACATGTTGTATATTAAGGCGACCAGAAAGAGCTCATATCAGTAGAAGGCCAGATGGCTGCATTATCCTTAACATTAACACTATCACGTAAGAACAACACCAGCAAAATAAACACAGCAAACATATCACAATAGCTAGAATGTTTTATAAAGCCTTCCATTCAGTGCTATTAATGGGTTATTCAGCAACACTAACAATCCCAATGCCACGCTGTCCAAAAACCAGGCACAATGAGCTTCTTTTAAACACTGGCCTCATTGTTTCTCTGACTGACACCAAGTCTCAGCGTATAGACGGGCAGTGACAGCAGCAGACGACAACAGGAAGCAGGTTTTAGTGCACTGTGAGGAGGAGCAGGTGCCAGAAGCAACGGAAACTGGTTTACTGTGGTAAGGCAGATGCTGTGTCTACAAAGCTGCAAAATCTACAGTATATACTGTACATCTTTTAAAAATCAGATCTGTCAAGCCTCCTTTTTGTGTTTGCTTGTCATTTAAAGATGCTCTCAGAAACGGGGCAAAGATTAAAGAAAGATAAAAGCATCATCACCTGTTTCCCAGCGCAGGACGTTGACGGGGGAGCCGTCTGACCACTGCCAGCCCTGAGAGGTGTCCAGCTGGTGAAGGCCGATCCACATCCTCTCTGGCATTCTGTCCATGCCGTCCCGAACTGCACCATGCAACATCACACACATGACACAGGACAAAGTAATGCACAAGTTTTAAGAAAGAAAATGATAAGATAAGATGATAATAGGGTAATTGATTTGTAGGTAACATACAGGGTACCTCCATGGTTCTTCAAGTTAAATTTAAGACTTTTTTAGACCTTTTTAATACCACTTAGAATGAAATTTGATACCAACTTGACAGCCATACCGGAAAGAAGTATTATAGATATAATCAGTAATCATAAAATCAGTACAGATTTGAATCCCTAGAAAACAATTATTTACGAAGCACATGAATTTAGTAAAAAAAATATATATATATTATAACACGCACATTCATATTGCCTGGGACAGGCTTAACCTACTTGTATTTTGGATTCTGCTGCCACTTAAAAAGTAGCACTTATTGATTCTTTTTCATTACTCAATGATTGCTTTTTAAAATACATATTGTTTTAAAAAGGAATACATTTAAAATAGGATTAGAACTGAATATTCTTAATATAATTAAATATTTTTTTCCAGAGCAGCAACAGTAATGTTTACAACAGCAAAGTCGCTAGATAAACTCAATAATATTTCACTGGAAACAAATCTGAAACTGTCAATAAAAGTGTGAAAAGTGAAGTTTAGAAAGAATGAGCAACACAGATACCAGTCTGTGTCTCTGTCCTCCTCCCACTGCTGCTGATGTCATTTACTGCCTGGTCTATTAATTATTAAGTTTTACGAGGATTAATCAAATTTTAAGATACGTGACAAACCAAGCTAAAATACTAAATACAGATACTTTTGCAAATACTTTTGCTTTAGCTTGTTCAATTCGCTTTGTCAATTCGTGTGTATAAAACATAGTGGATGAGAGAATAGAATGAGAAGGTGGACAGAGCAGGTCAAAACATCGCTGTCAGCATGTTTACGCTTGTTGAACAGGTGTATTGATAAAGTATTGGGTTTTTAGCTGCAAAGTTTTATTGCGTTTACTTTTCACTTTACATTTTCACTTTACTGTCTCCCACAGCAACCTCTCTGCTCTGCGGCTCACTGACTTTGCTCCGTGTGTCTGTGTCTGTGTGTGTGTGTTTGTGTATGTGCAGAAGCAGGGGAGAGGCTGCAGTGTGATAATGATTTACATCAAAACATTACATACTTTTTATTATTTATGATGTTATGGTATAATTCTACAAAAGAACAAGAAAAAATTAAGACCTTTGTTAACTGTTTTCAGGACTTAATTTGAGCTTTTTAAATTTCATAATGTTTCCCATAATTATTTATCACATTTATCATATCATATACTAATTATTTATCATCACCATTTATCCATAATAAAATTTAATATTTTTGAGATTCTGCACATAAAAAAAACACAAACACAAGGATGCACAATAAAGTAACTAAGCGAGGGGAGGAGAGTGGGAGAAACGTTCAACAGTCAAGCGGAAACTGGGACATAAAACTGTCAAGAATCACACGAGATAAATTAAAAATCCATCAGGAAGTGTCAGCTCTAAATCTCACTGACAGCCGTTGGCTCATAAATGGAGATGCTGCTGCTCCAGTCACACATGTGATGTGGTTTTTTTCAACTTCCCAAATTATGTTAGTGGCCACAGTGTCACAGATACAAAGACGCATGATGTTGCAGCTGCAGTTGCAAAAGCTTCGCTGTGAAGCAGAAGTAACTTGAAATAGATATAAGTGATTCTACAGAAAGATATATTATTGTTGAGTCTCACAGACAGGTCATGAAATAATGACATTTTGGAAACTAAACTAGACTAAACAATACAGCTGCAACGACGACTATTAATTTCATCACCAGCTATTTTGATGATAGATTAATCATTTTGAGTCTTTTTTTTTTAAAGAAAAAATGCCCAAATTTTCTGATTTCAGTTCCTCAAATGTAACAGAAAACTGTACATCTCTGGAATTGTGGATGAAACAAGACATTTGAGGAGATCACCTTCGGCTTTGGAAAACAGTGATCAAAATATTTCACCATTTTCTGACATTACATGGACCAAACAACTAATCTAGTAATCAAGAAAACAATCGACAGATGCATCCCTACTCGACATTCAACTATCTTACCAAGCTGAGATCAGCCAAAGTCTCCTGTAACAGCAGACGTCTAGTTTTCTCTCAGACCACTTGAATTACATTATGCTTAAAGGTGATTATGGAACTTTGGCACAATGACGGCAAAACTAAACCGCCTGCCACAGCTTTAAGATCATTTTGCTGATGATATTTTTACTTAAGTAATGTTGAATGAATGCAGGACATAGGAGGAGGAGTGTTTTCACAATGTGGTTCTAGTACTTATACCTAAATAAAGGATCTGAATAGTTTGTCTTCCCTTACTGCTGTAATCTGGTTTTCAACTTCCTAAAACAAGTTGGCAACTACAATGTCACAGATACAGTTGCAGCAGCTGTGCTCTAACACAGTATTTACTTAAGAACATGAGATGTTTTGGATTGCTAGCTGTGTAACATCCTCAGGACTTATCAGGTTAGATGGTAATCATACAAATTCCACAAATTAAAAAAAACAGGGCTTCTAAAGAAGTGCTTGCAACCAACACACCCAGAGAAGGACGAAAAGTTAAGGTTTGGAATGCATCCTTGAGCCAACAAGACTCTTTTCTTTACTTTTTAATATATTTCTAGAGCTTCCTAACTGTACTGCAACTGTATTTCTGGTCTACTCTATTTGTATTTGATTTCCTTTTATGTAATTTGTTTTATCATTTATTTATTTTGTTTAAATCTAATTTCATTCTGGTTTTTAATGCTTATTGTTTTAAATGTCATTCTAATGAGTTTCTTTGCCCATGTAGAGCACTTTGAATTGCCTGTGTTTGAAATGTGCTCCATACATAAAGCAGCACTGCCTTGAAAGTACCAAAATTGTTTTCAGTTTTCTCTTTGTAATAATGTATCCTAGGCATGACACTGGAAAACCAACAGCATGATAAACAAGGTCTCAAAAAAGAAGAAACAAAGGACAAAAAGAGGAAGAAAAAGCAGAAAAGGAGTCTGTTTCAACATCCAAACTTAAGTGCAGCATTTCTAAGAAGTCACCTTGTGTGACAAATGTATGGTAATTACCAACAAAACCACAGACGGATGATTTGCAGAACAACTTATGAGGCTGTTCTCCTACAGTAAGCGAGATCATCTCTCTCCACTCGCACCAGTAGATCCCCTTCTTATTCTTAGCCACTCTAGCTTTTATTTGCACATTAAGAGGGAAAAACAAGTCCCAAACCCACAAGGAATGAAGAAGTAAAACAGTGAACAAAGTCATTTAGAAGCTGCACTCGCCATAAACGTAGTCATAGTTTGGTTTGTTCTGTCTTGCTAGCATAGAAATGGCAGTAATTATTAATGATTAATTATCGATTTTTAACGTACAGTACTCAACTATCGGTTAAAGCACAGAATTTGCAGCCCTACACTGAGACAAAACATTGTTTTTTAAATAACTGTTTTTTGTATGATAGGGGAAGGAATGCATTTTTCACATTCACTGACTAAATAAGAAAGCTTATGTGATGTCATATTTACTATCTACTACTACTACTATTATCTATCTTCTATCCATTTAATAAAGACAATTCCTTGTATTATTCATATCAATAAAAATCTTAAATCTCCTTTATTTTGTTTGGCGTTTCACACTGATAAAGTAGATGTTTCTCTTTCTGTTCTGTTTTCTGAAATAGTTTGTTAACCAAACAGACGGTGCAGAGGTCGCCCTCAAAATGAAACAGTTTCCTTCAAAGTTCTCAAGCAGCGTAAACACTTTTTCTACGTTTTGGGAGACCCAGGTCATTTGATATATTTAGATTAGGGTTTATTTTTCGTCATTATTTCTCTCAGGGCTCAATAATAAGGCTTGTCCACTTGCACAGGGTAAGTAAAATGCCATGTCAGGCAAAAACCTATATAACTATACAATGTAGACATTGCAGCACTAGATTAAACATGGCAGTTAACTTTAGTCTTTGTTTTTATTTTATAATGGCTAACAAGTAAAACAATTTGAATAAGGGCAAGTAAAAACTGACTTGGGGTTAAATTGAATTCTGTCCCTCATGCCCGACCACACAAGAGAAAAGGATTGATGTTGAACCCTGGTTTAATGAAGCATTCCTCTCATGTCAGAGCATTTGATTGTGTGGATGCTGAATACAACATGTCCAAGCAGAAACATTCATCACAATAAAATGTTTTAATTCAGTTGATATTGATGATTACTGAACATGTTTAATTATTTCCAATAAAGTCAATGAGAGAAGAGGTTGAATTTAACCACTTTATTTATGCGTCTGACTCGTAGCACGTTCCATTATCAAGGGATATGATAGGCCATTTATGAGCCAGTGTGTTTGTTGTGTGCTTTCATGGCAGATTGCATTTAAGTACACATTTTATTGAACAATTTTCTTAATGCTATTGATGAAGTGTCTATTGCTGATACATGCTGCTATTGTTTTATCGCGCAGGCCTAAGTTGATGACGTCTTGTTTTTGATTTTTCTCAGCTTCTGGATAGAGAAGAAACAACAACAGATGTAGAAGAAGAAATAAAGGCTAAATCAGTCTCACATGTTTTGGAGTGGAGATCATTGGGCCCGGACACACTCAGCAGTTCTGCTCCTTGGCTGCGACATGAATCCAAAGCTTGCTGCCAGGTCACCGTGGCATCAGAAACAAACTCATAGCAGGATTCCCCTTCTGGCCCTTCAAACAGAATCTCGCAACCCTCCTCTGCAAAGTCAAAGAGACAGTGTGAGTTTAAGTATCTGTGTGTCATTTCAGTTTGTTAATGTTGGATGTAATTTATCATAAAAAAGATTACAAGGAGAAAACAGCTTTGCACACATCAGCTTCTGTTTTATATCATTAATACCATAATAAATTCTCTTACAATAATGCCAGTATTTTCAAAAAGGGATGCTGAATGTCTCCAAAGTCAATGTGAAATGGCCAAAAATTTTAAGATATAAAAGTACTACATGCCAGGTATTAGACAGTATCCCTTCTTTCTGTCTCTGTCAAAGTCCGCTGAGGTGGCGCACCAGGTCACACTGGACAAAGACGGATCCGGGATGCATCCGTGATGCCACTTGCCAGCGTATTTGAAGGGGAACTCACAGGTAAGGCCGGGAGAGTTCCCACCAGTGGTGTGGACAACTGCAGGGAGAGGAGAACAGAAAGTCAGTGACCTGCTAAAAGCTTCCTGTGTTTATGTCAACCAAAAACATGCCAGGACAGTAATTTGTTAAATGTGAAATTTGGTGTCTTGTTGCATACACCAAACCACTTGTTCTTCTCAAGATGCACAAACAAAAGCATTAACATCACTAAAATGAGACCAGAATTAACTGATGCCAGTGGGAAATTTCTGTTTACATGCACACTAATCTTCCTCTATTATTCCAAATATAACAATTTTCCGAATTTGATACGGGTTGTGTAAACAGCACATTCGGAATATGCATGTCAGTTGGGGGTTTTAGTGCAGTTTGCCACACACAGCCTCTCGAAGCAGTCAACTCTGAGTTTTGTAAACAATCCAACTGGCCACTAGTTTGTAAAGGCTGGGGTAGAGATGCGTGCTCAAATGGAAAGCCCACATTTCTGGTTTAGAAAGAGAAACATGCCTACTTTTAAACCGTGAAAGACTTGGATATCAACAGGTTTTTGGATACGTACAAATATCACAACAGCGACCTTTTCAAAATGGTGGTTGAAGGAATGAAAAAGGGATGCTGTGTTCACTCAGCGGAGTATGCATGTAAACTTTAATGTAAGTGGACTGTTCATTTTCATTAACCAAGTGAACAGCTTAGTAGGAATGTTGTCTTTTTTGTGCATGTAAACTTTAGCCATAGTTGGACAGATATTTGTTTATTTCTGGAAAACAAAACCACAAAGACAGAAGACCTTTAAACATAGTTTCATGTTGGATTTTTGCAGATGGAAGTGATGAAACACCTCATCTAAGCCTGCACCTAGGTTTCTACATACTGTAGGCACCGCGCCCAAGACTTACATCAGATCCTGTGTGTTGGTACACAAAAGGAATGACTATGAACAAGGAGAAATAATATTCTATATTAGGGGTCAACCAATATGGGTTTTTCAATGACCAATCACAATATCTAGAGAGCAGGGCGGCCGATAGGGTTGAACTATTTGGAAAAAATATCTAATTGTGATTATTTGGACTGAAAGAAAGATGTTTTCTTAAATGTTCAGTCAGTAGAATTTGCCCAAGTTGTTTGGAAACGCATCAGGACATCAAATACCAACATTCTGGGTTGGTAATACAGTATGGTACTTGCAGAGACAGCCAGCACCACACTTCTTGTGGGTCATAAGCGATGTTGCAGAATATACCTATAAGTCTGTAGAATATGATGTGTAGGACACATCTCTGCAGCATGACAATACTGTATTTAAAATGGTATTCTGACATACATTTTGCCTTTAGCAAATATTGCATCTCCTGTGATTTGAAAATTGCATTAGCCCATATTGTGATTTCAATTAATTGAGCAGCCCTCGCAGCTATTTGCCCATATATACATATAGTGTATATACAATGGTAATATCAAAACAAAGAAAAGTCATGGTATTATACCTTTACTCCACGCACATTACAATCTAAAATACATGGTTATCTTAGCCAGTAACATGCTGTTAGATGGATTTTTTTTATTAATTAATGAAATGTGCTACTTAAGGAAAGTGAAGTGAAGAAGTGACGTCATTCAGCTGCATTATTCATTGACAAAGCTGCCTGCAGATGTGTCTGCAGATATTGTTTGTGTATTGGCCATAGACTGTATATAGAAGTGGACGGAGCTTCCGGCTCTGAAAAATGAAGCCAATGCGGAAGTGCAGTAACACTGTATTCTCACCGAAATCCAGCAGGGGGCGCGCGAGCTGGCTGCAAAAAGAAGCCCGGTCCCATTGACACCCATTCTAAAATGCTGAACTTTACAGCTGAAATAAACATATTTATAGCCCGTGTCAAAAAACGATTTTGGTCTCTATCGCTAATATCCCCCACCATGTTCACTGAACCAGACTTGAATTTTCATGTAAGTCATTCGTTGATTTTATATTAAGGCTTAAAGTTCTATATAATTAGGGGCGTGGTTTCGTGATTGACAGGCGTAGTGCCCTATGGTAGTGCCACTCACTCACTCCCATAGACTATACCGTCTATGCTTGCCCCCCCACCACCCGCCCTGCTCCACCGTCTCAACCAATCATATTCACATCCGGTTTCAAAACTGTCAAAATGGCGCTGGCCAAATCTGAAACTCGAGGCTTCAAAACGGGTGTTCAGAAACCAATGGGTGACGTCACGAAGGCTCTGTCCACTTCTATATACAGTCTATGGTATTCTGT
>JAJHUR010079177.1:0-10716 GCA_027495735.1 Lutjanus campechanus
AGTAACTAGTAATAAAAATGTAATTGTGATCCTCTGCAGGTACAGTGCTTCTTTTAAATAAAAGTAAAGGTAATAATGTGTAATGGCTACCATGGCGCTCATAAAACAGGATAGACTGAGGGTGGAGGACGTCTATGACTGAACTCACCCAGAAGTTGCAAACTCCAGCACCACTCAATCATTTTCCATATCATTCCTCTTCCCTCTGTGTCAAAGCCAACAATGGCAGTTTAATTAGTCCCAGTGGCCAACACTCCCTATCACCATCACTCTGTGTCCTTTCCACTCTCCATTTTATTCTCAGTCTCTGTGTCTCTGCCTCTTTCTTCCCCTATTTCCGTCAGTCTCATCTGCCCTGTAACAATACAATAAGCCTGTGAACTTGGCAGGTCCACTTTTATGCTGATTTCATCATGTAGTCTGTCATTCTGCTGCCACATATCTGCTCGGAGAGGGAGATCACGGCTTCAGAGGCCGATGGTGAACGTAATCTATTCTACCACCGAGACAAATTAACTGCCATTGCTGGCTTTGATATGGAGGTGAAGAGAAATGATGTTGAAAAGGATTCTGGAGTGTGAAAACCTGTAAGAGACAGGAAGAAAAGGAGGAAGATAGAGAGTGAGAGAGCATTCCTAAACAAATTTATCTACTTCTCAGCCTTACTGGGGTATTACTACTATTTACACCTTGTTGCAAGACATCTAACAGCAGCAGAACTTTATCAGATGTCAAATCTTGCTCACAGTGGCATTGCGAGTTTCAGAAAGAACACCACGTCATTCAACAGTGACAAATATATTCAGTGTATTTCACTGTACGGGAAAACTGTTTCATGAAATTGATACAGGTTTGTGCTCATCCTGAAAAAAACAAAAAACTCTCTGGCTTGTTTTTGCCATTAGCAACCCAGCTACCATTTTCAGTGTGTAGGTTGTTAGCTCAGAGGTTATTATTACGATCAGTGTGACCAAAACTGTTTTGAAGTGCCCAGATAAGGGTCAGAGCTTCCTTCTCTATGGTCGTATCTAATTTTTATTTTCATTATTAAGTGCATTAAAACAAAAGACAATTTATATACTGTATTATTTTTAACATACAATATGTAATTTCTCCCACTAGGGGTCTCTGCATTAAAACAATAACAAAACGTGTCATTTGATGACATCTGAAGTCACGTGGGGTCATGACAGATGTCTTTCACAGATGAAAACCTGACATGACTCAGTGAGAAATCATGTTCATGGACAAAGTACAAGGTACAAGGTACTTTCTTTCTCACACATCCTGTGTTTTCCCAGAAGTTATGGCAAGTACAACTATAACAAGTGGCTAGTAGAAAATGCACCATTACTTTGTTTAAATTACAGATCTCTCTTGGTTGCCCCAGAGAAGGTGAGTTGTAAGTACAGGTATTTGAAGTGTGCCCTCAAGTTGGCCCACTCTGCTTAATGTGAGCATCAGGGAAAGTAGTGAAAGCCAGGCTTTGAGATGGCAGGGGGAGTTCATAACTGGCGAACTGATGCCTGAAAGAATGATGCAAAAAAATTATTAACTGTTTGTAGCCATGACAGAGAGGGTGGTGCCACATTGACGGCAGGATAGCCCAATGATGTGTCACTTCGACAAGAGTAACATTGGCAGAAAACAAGCTGAACACTGGCCCGCAGACGGAAACTCTGTTAGTATTCATGTAAAGGTTTATATGGTTGAGCAGGCTGATGATGAAGGGCGAAGTTCATTGAATAACCTTGAGCCCATACAGCTTTAAAAAACACATTTAAGCTTCTGGTTTCTTATCCAACACTGGGGGGAAAAAAAAAAAAAAAAAAAAAAACATGCCACACCCGGTGACCTCTGAGCCTCCACATCACCCATCAGGTCTTGATGGAAAACTCTATTAGCACGGACAAAGCAACAGTTGTTGCTGTGGGCAGAGGAAATGGAGCTCGGATATGTCCATTAGCAGCAGGGGTCTACACGCGTGTTTTATCGGGCAGATATGAAATTTATTGCTGTGTTGTGAAAGCAGAGATGAATCAGGCCTCACAGAACAGTGCAGGTTAGATGGAAAAGTATAAATTCCATTAGGAAAACAAACCCAGATAAAACTCAAAAATGACCTTGAGTCAGTGATTAATTCATGTCCATCCTTGCTTTTAGTGAAATTCAAGTCAGTGGTTCAATACCTGGCTAATGCTGTAAAGCTTCTTTTTTTTTAAGTCCCATTTTATTGTCAAATTCGCAAAGACTTTTGTTTGCTTTTGCTTTCCATATTTGCATGTTTTGCCACTGTAATGTTGTGATAAAAAGAAATGAAAGATAACCTTTGCTTGAAGTGTGACATCCAAGCAGAGCTCTGAATATTGTAATTTTTGGTGCCATTGTTTTTTTCCCTATTAATTTATATTTCCCTGTAGATTGAGGTTCCACCAAACAAATGAGTTCCTGCAGTTTTTCCCCACACAAAGCTTTATCGTTGCCTTCAGGGCTAGCTGAGCTAATGTTAGTGCGGCAGTATAAATTTCCACAAACCCAACATCAAAAAACAGCTACAGGCATCCAACCTACTATTCTCATTATTTACTTGTCCTTAAATGAGGCTTCATCTTCACACAGAGTCCTTTAACATTACATTAATCCAATATTGCCCCAGCCTGCCAGTCATCTTAGCCAACCAACATGTTATGACATGTTTAACATGTTGACCCTACAAAACAGACTTAAACAAAATGAGTTTGACTTCGGGTCACAGACAGCTGGTATTGATCCATCCTTGAGCTTGAACTATGCTTGTTGAATTTTTTTTTGAAGAATTGATTCATTTGTTTAATACGAATTAAGGTGTGAAAGAAGAAAGGCCCAGCCTCATGAAAAAATGAAAAAAAAATATGAACATAGTAGATGTTGTGGTTGCTTGACCTGAGGCTGTGTTTTTATACATGCATTAAAATTTCCCATCATTTGTCTATAATAAACACAATGCTGTCTACTCCTGCTGTCTAGTGTGTATTACAATTTTTATTGTTTGATGGTGGAGAGTAATTTAAAAAAAACATTGCAATAGTGAATATTCATTCCTTTTCTGTTGTCTCAGGCTAAATATTATCTGTAAGAACTTTTTTTTTTTTTTATTCTCGCATGAAGGCACCAGGCGCATTTGTATGTGCACATGCAACATGCATGTGTACCAGAGTACAAGCTCAGAAATGTGCCCGTTTTCAAAGAACAGCTGAGATTACATTCTAAACGGTGCTGTTTGCTATATATGCCCTCACAAAGGCAAGCACATCTCAGTCATGGCTTTCTTTTTTTTGTTGTTGTTGCTGTTGTTGCAAAATAGTCACAATCTATATCAAAATGCTTATTCTACACAAACTATAAAACTAAAAATATACTCTATTCAGATAAATTAAAAGAATAATTTCTTATTTTTTGCCACTGAGTGCACTCTGCTAGTTTACTCTGTGATTACATGCTATTTAAATTTAAACATTAGAGACACTTGCAGTCACATGAGTGACCGCTGCTTATCTCATCCTGTGTAGTGACGTCTCACAAAATCCCAACAAAATGCCGAATGTGTCAGAATACTTCTGCCTTCTCTTGTGTAGTCTGACAACTTTTATGACATGTTCTGTGACACTCCTGTGCACAGCTATAACCTGCTTTATGTCCGCTCTGAGTGAGGCCCCGGTGCCACTGTTTCTCCAACAGAATAGTGGCCCATTTGTTTTTTCCAACAGCATTGAGCATTACCTCAATTTCTGCATCACCGCACCGCCTCTATTGCACTTGCTTCACTGCCGCTTTGGTCCAGGAGATGATGGAGGTGAGTGATGATCTCTATTGTGCAACATGGCATTTTCTGAGGTGGTGCCATCATGTTAATTCAAGATAAATACACACTCTCCATTTATGAGTAAATGGGCTTCATCAACGTTCTTTCATACATAGGTGGTTCTGAACTATATAAACTTATTATAAGTCATTTATGAACATTTAAAGACAGAAATATCTCTAATCATATATAACCTTGAATAGAGCCCGGTTGGGCATTTCGGTTACAGCATCAGAGTATTTTATTGACTTCCTTCTCCATGGCTCTGACATGCTAGATGTAGGTTATGATAATCATATGGAGATGGTATGGAAATGAAAAATTACCCCCATTGTCACCAGAGCACCTGAGAATGCAACCGCAGCGCTTTTACTACAGTATATGTAAATGAGCAAAGTGTTTCCTATCTGAGAATATCAGAGCGTAGACGGAATATAAAGATGCCCTCCCTCTGACCTTAATTTAACACAGTATTTCCTATTGACCTTGATTTAGTTGCTGCTCCACTGCTTTTGCCTGGAGCCACCGAAGGTGAGATGTGATTACAGTAAATTTGATCCCATAAATGAGTCCAAATGACGCTGTCGCTTTTATGGAAACCCAACATTAGGATGACTGATTAGGTCAAATTTAGGTTGAATAAATCTACAGCCGGTGTAGGTTTCATTACTACCTGTGATGTGTATAGAGGGTTATAGCTGGATTATTGGGATAATGAGTGAAGTCATTTCTTTGCAGGGTTTTTTAAAAAAAATGTTTTTCTTCATAGTGCAGTATGATGATTCAGGGATTAAAGAGAGGACTCCTGTTGTGGCTTTTACACTGAGTGTCCCAACGTTAAATGTTGTGATTTTGCATTAATTCACATGACAATAACCTGACACGCCAGATAAATAAATAAATTCTGGGTTTCTCTGCATTTGGAGACTGTTGGAAACATTTGGCATAATGTAAGTACACAACTTAACATGTCTACCATTTTTCAACACATTAATGCAGAAACGTTACATATTATAGTTTCAAATCTCTGCGTCTGTTTTAAATTAATCATTGTGCAATTGCAATTGCAGGCGCAAGACGAGTGCATGTAGCTCAGTTTGACAACAGAATTAAAGGAGTAAATTATCTGCAGGACCTCAATCTGTTTGTCTTTTTTTTCTTTTCAAGCATTGAACTCACCACCATGAGATACACTGACAGTTTTGTATGGAAAATAACACAGAGTACTTTGCCCAAATTCAATGGGGAAGGAATCAGTCCTTGTTTATTCTTTTGTAACAGTCATTATCGTGGAGGCAGCTGATTAGAACTTGATGAAATGGGAATGATGTGTATTCACGCCACAGCTTTTGTTTACTGATTAGCCTAAAGACTGCCTAATTTCTGGTTGACATTTATACACATTTGCCTTGATTCACTCAGGTAATGAAACCGGTGCATTTGTTTTATCGCATTAGACTGTGATTGTGCAGATCGCTATTAGCATGTGTGAGTTTTGCACCACATGTAACAGTGTTTTGTGCGTGATGTGTGGTGCTGAGATTACAAGTTTAGAAGAGTTGCCGTGGTTCGGGTTTGGAGTTGTGTTTGATTGTAACTGTAAGCACAGACACAGTGGCTGTGCTTCCAGATGCCTGAATGGATTAATCAATGACTATATTGTTTATTATTAAGTCTGGATGACAGTTATTTGTTTTCCATCATTTTTCAGTTTAATTCAGTCCAGACTCACATTCCATTTAATATCACTTTGTCATATCACAGTTTTTTTTTTATATGGCCCACAAATTTTCCTTACAACAGATCCCTGATTTAGATGAGAAAAAGTAAGGTTGGGTACAGGACGATGCTGGGAAACTTTAATTGCTGCTAAAACAGTTCCTGTGCCATACGACCTCTCTACCACAAAAGCAAAAAAAGAGATAAAGTACACAAACACACAAGGGGCAAAAATATTAAGGACACCATTCACACAAAGGGAAATGAGATCAGAGGTGAGGCTGCGTGTCCTGGAGGACTTATACCGATCAAAGATGTCTGGAATGAAGGAGAGAAGGACGGGAAGTTTTCGGATGGTTGATGGTCCATCACATGTGTCCGTACTCAAAAAGAGCAGAAGGGAGGAGAGGAGAAGACTGATAAAGAAGGAGAAAGGGAGCGAAAGATAGATACACGGCTTGGAAACTCGTGCCTGTTATTGATGGACAGTAATCACTTAGAGAGTAATAGAAAGTTGTGTTTTTTTGTTTTTTTTCAAAAAGTTTACAACATTCTCATGAGAGGAAATTACATGAACTTTGATAACAGATCTAAATGTAATTCAGGGGAACTGTAAATGGGTGCAGCTTAACTCATGCAAGAAAAAAAAAAGCTTTTGCCAAATTGGATTTTCTACCTCTGTGAAAAGTTATTGTCCTTGATTGAGAGAAAAGAGTCGCATAATAACACAAGACAGGCAAACTGGGGGGGGGGGGACATCCATATTTTTAGACTCCAGTCTAGTTTAGTCTTTCATTATTCAGTGAGTGGGTGTCTATTAGTGAAGTGGGAATAAGAGCGTTTTATTTTACAGAGTTTAATTTACTGTAACCTCTTTCTCTCCTAACTACAGTGAATCAAGTCACGGTGTATCAGGTGAGGAGCAGTTCTAAAGCCGCCTCCTGTGCTAGAAAACTTTGATCAGTGAACCTCTGTTGTGAATAAAATGTTCATCTCTCCTTGTTAGACTTTTCTTTATCCCATCACAATTGTAGCCTCACTGCCACACTCCTTTATCACATATGTAGGCGTTAAGGAAGACATCCTCGCTGTCTCGTTAAATATAAAAACATAACACTTCCACTCTGTTAATTATCAACTGTATCACATCGGGCTATATGAAAAGGAGACCATTTTTATGACAGTGTCTGGTGTCTGGTTTAACAGCTGAGTGTTCAGTGATGGCCTCCAAAGTGAGGTAGCTGTTCCTGATAACTGGCCTCCTCAAGCCAAACATTACATAGCGATAGAATATTAAATTAAATTTAAAAACGGTGATATTTTCTGATCTACGGATGATCGACTTGATAATTTCTTGCATCTCTGAGAATATAATTATATAGCTTAAAGAAGATTTGCTGCAAAAATGTAGCTCTAAATGCAGTCTCTTTTGCATTTTCTTAATTCTTATTTTATTGATCATATAAATTGTTATCTGTCTGTTTTATACTGGAGTTTTCCTTGTTGAGCATTGCTGTAACTATTTGCTATTTATATGATGAAAGCGCAAGCTCACAGAAAGCTCTCTGATTGGACGATTGGGTGGTTCGCTCCTGTGTCATTAATGGTAACAGTATCATACTGTCAAGCATGTAGGCCAAACTGCAGGCCAGACTTGGTTAAGATATGTTTTGTTTTTCACCGTTTAAGTTTGTCTTCTCATGTTGAACCTCTACAGATTCATCTGTGTTTTTTATGTGCGTCTGCGTATTAATGGCACATTGCACTTTATGTGGCTAGTCTTTCCTTATTGTCTTTGGCATGGTAAGCCTGCTTTTTTGTAGTTTGCAAGTCATGTATAGCTCCATAACTCCTCTGACTCTGCAACCAGAACAGAGACGTCTGTTGATGTTGATTCAGACCACTGTTTAACTGGTTTGAGCCGGGATTCCAAAAGCTTTGAGTCTTTACAAGTTGCAAAAGTGCATTGGAGAGGGTCAGGGCATTCAACTATGTAACCACTGCGAGAGAGGCGAGGTGAGTTCTCATGAAAGGAGAAAAAAGTTCACAGTACCTTCAGTTTAGAGTTAAAAATGAATTCATAAAGTTCATATAAACTTGAGGTGGTGGGTACAAGTGACTAAAATTTTACCACTCACTGTACGGGCCCCTAATTAGTGGGGAGATAAAAATAAATTCACATTTGATGAAAAATTAAAAGGACACCATTCACAAAATTAGACACTAAGCCTGCAAACCCTCACTTCACGGACAAGCTCATTAATGCTGAATGATTTTGAAAAACCCTGGATTATGTTCAATTCCAAACTTAGAAAAAGTCTTGCTTTCTGTGATATTTGTGCGTTGGCAACTGCAGTATAATTAAGACTGAGGAACGATTGTGGTAAAGGTTATTTTCTGCCTTGAAACTAGCTAGCTTAATTTTTTAATTTTACTTAGTTTTGTGTAGGAATCAATAAACAGAATCAAACTCATACTAGTTTCAAATTAATCCATGTACTGCCGTATATCGACCTGGCTGGTCTGAGCCTAACACATGCATGTCTTCCCATGACAAAATGAATATATCAATGCAAAAAAAATTAGTGAATAATAAAACAAAACACTGAGTTGGTTCACTGAGATGTACCAGTATGATGTTTGCACGGAGGACTGCTCTGATTGGTGGAACGCACGGTAAGCTACAATGATCAATGGTCAAATTTGCGGAAAGTAGCAGAGTATTGACAAAATTGCAAGGCAGCACAGAATTCATGGGGATTGGTTGAATTTGCGTGAATTGTTAACGATTGCAACATCGCAACTTGCTGGAGGGACTGAAATGCTGCAAAGCACTTTACAGGTATTGGATACTCTGTCGTTACAGTGAAGAAGCCTCAGTAAACTGCAAAATATTCAAGAAACCAGAAAATTGACCACCATTGTTAGTTATCTAGCTAATGCTACCTTGGCTTAGTGTTTCCGCTGCTAAAATATATCCATGGTAAATAGCGTTTCTCACAACTCTGCTGTGTAGAAAGCAGGAGGACATTCAAAGAATCTGAACTGAAATTTGTTAAAAACTGAACTCGATAAGGAGGATCGGAACATCCAAACGATATCTAACCATACTTCTCTCGTTGGCAGTGAACCTTCCGATGTGCTCCATGGGACCTAACTTTGGAAAAAATATGAACAGTAGTCTATGGTGAGAGACAAATAATTTGATCCTGTTTGAACTGTGTCATGAAATACACATATATACACATATTTTTGTTGTAGTTTAGTTTTATGTGGAACCACCACGCTTGGGGAGTAACGGACTACATGTAACAGGACTGTGTAATCAGGATACAAAAAGATTACTGTATTCCATTACACTTACAGAAAAAATATACAGTACATCAACAGATTACACTTATATTTAGTAAAAAATGGGGATCATTAGCAGGATTATAATTTTAAAATACATTTTAGACTAAAGAACAATATACTACCTGTTGTGGTTTGTGGTAGATGGACCCAAATGCATGACACAGATGAGACACAACTCGAGGGTGGTGAATATTAAAGGGTGTTTATTGCAGGGGTGAAAGGGGAATAGAGGTGGAAGGAGTCAGTGGGCTAATGCAGAGGGCAGTGCTAGGTTACAGGAGCTGGAGATAGCTGGTTGAAAACAGGCAGGCAGGCATGCAGGCAGGGAGATGAACATTGTCCTGAAGCACAGGGGGGGAAACACCATTAACACAGAAGCAACGCAAGGAAAAAAAAGATCTCTGGAGAAAATGTGAGGCCTGAGCTCTCACGCATTGTGGACTGAATGAACCGACACTGGAAGTGTGGAAATCAGGGCTGATAGAGTGGAGGACTGACGAGGTGCAAGTGAGCTTACTGGGAGTGGTGATGAGATGATTTCTGCCAGGTGAGGATGGAGCAGAGCCGGGGAGGAGCCAGGAGACTGGAGAGGGATCACCTACGCCCACAAAGGCAGAAAAAGACAGACAGGTCTTGACACTATACCATGTGTAGTGCATCCACGTTACCACACTTCACGAGTGGTCTGAGTGAAACTAGTTTATCTTACAGTTGCCAATTCATTATCATGGCCTCTAGTGAAAAAAATCCTTTCACATTATTTTATCTTTAAATCTGAAAAGAGGAACAACATCACAGTATCAGTTCTGCCTTCAGCTGTGAAAATAGTAGGTGTGTTCAAGATGAGCCAGGCTCACAGAATCGATGAGTGGCAATCACCGCACAATGCGCGCCAGTTAGATTTGTGTTCAACTTGATCCCGACTTGCTCTGACGTCATGCACACGTGGACAACGATAACCTCACGAGATCGAGGCAGCCGCAGTTTTTAGAGTCAGGCGCCGCAGTTGCTCTCCACCAACTGCAAACGCCTGGCTGTCACCTGATCGTTACATTACTTTAATATTGCCGGTGGCACAGTGGCGCAATGGTTAGCACTGCTGCCTCACAGCAAGAGGGTCCTGAGTTCAATTCCCCCAGCCAGCTGGGACACTGGGGAGTTTCTAGCTGGGGCAGGGCCTTTCTGTGCAGAGTTTGCATGTTCTCGTTGTGTCCTCGGGTACTCTGACTTCCTCCCACAGTCCAAAGACATGCAGCTTAATAGGTTAACTGGTGACTCTAAATCGCCCATAGGTGTGAATGTAATCGTCTGTCTCTATGTGTCAACCCTGCGATGAACAGGGTGTACCCTGCTTCTCGCCCAATGTCAGCTGGGATAGGCTCTATACATATATTCATAGTCCTATACTTCAACGGTTCATCCAATATCAACATAATGCCTTGAGATACTGATCGACTGACTTATATTGCAAGATGTACATGTCAAGTAGCAGCTTGATACATCTGTCTAAAAGCCAGAGATTTTGCACTGAGGACTGACAATGACACCACAAAAACAAGCTTGATTAAAAAAACTTCAGCGAGCTGCAAAACTTGTAATGGGGATTTTCAGACAGCACCTCTCAAACTTGTTGACTCTCCCTCCAATGAAAGTACCTCCTGTCATCTTCCTTTGGTCTTTGACGGGAGTAAAAATAGAAACTGACAGGGGCAGGGGCAGGAATAGATAAAGATTAGAGTGTAACAATAACACAGATGGAGAGACAGGCGGCAAATAAAGCTGTTTTCCCTTTCTGAAGGATG
>JAJHUR010079178.1:0-10880 GCA_027495735.1 Lutjanus campechanus
ACAGAGTTATAACAGCTCGCTGCAGTGTGTGAAGAGACAGGTGTGTGTGTGTGTGTGTGAGTGTGGTTATTTTCTATCAGCCCGGTGTCGTTTTCATGTGATTTAATCAAGATAAACATAGTGAATGGCCGTGTGTGATAGCCAAGCTTCAGATTTATCAGCCGTTTTGTGTCCTGCTGCCTTCAGACCGCAGGGATTAAATGAAGTGAAGGTGGAGACGCTCGTACATTGTGAAGCAGCTGTGGACGAGAGATACTGTAACACTCATCCATTCATTTATATGTGACTGATTTACTGAAATCCCTGTGATCAGACTTTTTATTTTAATGCTGATTTAAAAGCAGCTGTAGGTTGGAAGTTTTTTGTAAGTATCTTTCAGACATACTTGTGTTAGTTTAGTTAGACACACGTTGCAGACAGTATGACTCGTCCAGGTCCCTTTTCCCTTCAAACTTCATGGAAGCCAAAATGCTGTCATACGTTAGCTTTCAACACAGCCAGTGCAAGTCAAGTTATATCCATCTGTGGTTGCTCACGCTTTTTACGTTGCGAAGCAGCTAATCAGCATGCTAGGAAGGCCCACTTGCATTGGGCTTGGTTTTAGGTATCACGAAAGCAAGAAGCGTCTACTGACGTTTCATCCAGTCACCTGCCCAGTGTTTTTGGAAAGTGCCTGCCCTTTTCCAAACAGTTTCTAAGAACAACTTCCCAGGTCGTTCTGTGTAACAAACCAGGCTCAGCCATCGTTACAAAAACTCAAGAAGTAGCTCAGTTTAGAACGTAAACACGATGCGCATGTTTTCTTTTGTCCGTTATGTTTCACTGTTCAGTTGGTTCAGCCATAAGGAACGTGCATCCTGGTCCAGCAAAATATAGACAACTTGATTTTAGATTTGAGATTATTGACTTTAGTGAATCGATTCATAATCTTTAAACAGAGAATCCTGATGCATCAAAGAATATTTTTTTCCGCCACCTTTAGGTGACATTCGAGTGGGGTTTGGTTGCACGTAAGCTGAAATGCAATTTCTGAACCACTTGGCTTATGTCTGATGATAATTTATCTTTTTATTAACTTTTAAAAAAATGTATCTATTCATTTGAAACTTGTGAATCAATTCAGCTGTAGACGTCGTCTCTCAGGTTCCAGTCTTGCACCTCAAGTTACAAATCAGACTGTAAACAGTGACTGGCCCTGAGAAGCTAGATTGTCATCAGACGTTAGTAAAAAGCTGCAATAATTAACCGACTGACTGTTTTGAGGATCGATCAGTTGATTACAAAAAGATTCCAGATTCTCAATTTTAAGAATTTTGTGTTTTTCTTTGTCTTAAATCAGAGGTTACTGAATATTTTTGCATTTTGGACTGTTGGACAGACAAAGTAAGACATCTGGAGACGTCACCTTTGTGCTCTTCATCAAACTCGAGGCCCGCGGGCCAAATCCAGCCAACTGCTTCATTTAATGTGGCCAATGAGAGCTTGCAAAGAATAGAATTTGTTCAGTACATCTGTATATTTTTATATGAAAGTACAGTGTCTGTAAATTACATGTCCCAGAATGCATTTTATCCACGCAGTGAAAGCGTCTAACCGCGAGATGTCAGTATAAGCTAGATAGCGTCTCAACAACATGAAGCCAAGTGGTTTTAGCTCATCACAGTAACAACAAAATGTCCAAGAAATGAAAAGTTTATGCAGAAAGAGGGCAATTTAATGAAAGATGGGAAAGCAAATACGGGTGTTTGTTGCCATTATTTTTCATAAACTTCTCCTTTTAGAGATAGTTATTAATTATAAAGTTTTTCTATTGGAATGTGCCTTTTTGTGGTTGCAGTATTAGTATAGTATGAGTCTTACCCACCAGGCCATCCCACTGGTTGGAGAGAGTTTAATTAATATTCTTTATTTACATTTTTAGGTGTTACTCCATAGCAGACTGGTGCACTCGCTCAGAGCAGAGTTTACGTTTATGCTGGCAGCAGGGTGACTTTTCTCCAGAAGTCGTTCTTGGATGTCTGTCCTCTGTGCAGCCAGACCCAATTTTTTACCAAAATATATCACCTCTCTTTGCACTGCCTCATTTGAAAGAAACTCCTATCTGTTTGTGTCTCTCTTACTTTTTTAACGCAATGTGCTGAGCATGAAAATACCAAACGGACCCGGCAAAGTGGATTTTAAGGTCAAGAAAAGACCGTACTGTTGGAGAGATGCTTGAGCTAGCTGTGGTGCTGTCATGAAAAAAAAGAGCTCTATGTGATCTCCAGAACCCTCCAGTCTTTGAGTCGTGTTTATGTCACATAAAATGTCTCATTTCTTTCCCTGAAGGTGTTGATATGCCAAGTGACTTGCTACGTCGCAGAGGATCAACTTTTCCAGTGGACAGAAAAGGTACGTTTTTACAAAAACCTGTGATTAACTGATGTTGTGATGCAGTGAAATTTAGAGCAGCTGCACCTCTTCAGCCTGCAAACAGACAACAGATTTATAACCATGAACAGGTTTGTTTTCAGTGTCACGAAGCACAACAGTGTCGCAACTGGATGAGTTTATTTATGTATCAGCTTTAAAGTCTGTTAGTAAAGTCTGAGCACAAAACTATAACATGCTCAGAATAACTGCCCCGGTTGTCTTCTGGCCCACTTCAAATGTTGTTTAACCAGCAGTGGAAAGAGGACTGAAAATCTCTACTCAAGTACAAGTACTGTTACATTACTAAATATTAGTCAATTACGAGTAAAAGCACTTAACTAGAAAAATGGTTAAGTTAAAAGTACTTTTTCAAAAAGTGTTAGTTCCTTTGGTCCTGTAATTTCATGGTAAATACGGCCGCCACAGCTGACACTAACCAAGTAATAATTTAGAAATTTCTTAGAAATTACCCACAAATGTCATTGTTTATTATGTGATAATAATGGTGGTAATTACACATAGTAACATATTAAATTTGCAGTTAATTTCAAAGAAAGTTCTAGTTTGTGAAATGGTAATTACCACTGACGTGCATGAAAACAACACTTACACAACACTCACATACTTATCATGTATTTTTTTGGGTAATTTGCTGGTAAATTCAGATAAATTTTACGTATATTACCTGGTAATTACCACCTATTTACCATGAAATTATGGGACTTGGAAATTGAAGCGTTACCTCAGTTCCAGGTCCCATAATTTCATGGTAAATAGGTGGTAATTACCAAATAATATATTTAAAGTTTTGTGGAAATTACTCATAAATAACCACCCAGATTTCATGGTTAATTATGTGATAATTAGCAAGTACCGTTTTCATTTAGTTGGTGGCATTTACAAAGCAACAAAATGCTAAAATGATAAATCATTAATAATAAAAAGATACAGAACACAGTTAGTTTCCTTATTCATGTCCAGACTGTAGATGAAATATTCATGGATACAGTTTTAATTCATTAAATTCTTGATGCTGATTAACAATAAATCATTAACATCTTTATTCCAAACCTGCTGCTGCAGCTGCAGTGTTTAGTTTTTCATCCATACGTCCATGTTTTCATTGGCCTGTTTGTGATCAGATCATCTGATTGACTACAAAAAATGCAGATGAAAGATTTTGATATTAATTCAACTTGTACTCGATTATGTTTCACTGACTGTGTGCGTCTCTGTCTCCTGTAGGTTTTTGAGTGTCTGCAGCACAGAGAGCTGAACGTCACCGTGCTGTCAGACAGCTCTGTGGCCGAGTACAAAACAGCCGATTATCTGTGCTGCAGCTCCGCTCCCTTCCTGCGTTCGCTCCACAGCGGCGCCTTCAGTGGTCAGCCCGTCTGCCAGTCACTGGAGCAACCCAACATAGTTACTGGACTTCCAGCTGCAGGTACACACACACAACAACATCTCTTTCCCTCATCCGTCACACTGCTGCCCTGCATGTTTAGCAGAGTAATGCCTCTCAAGATTTGGAAAAGAGGAGCTTTCTTCTTGCAGATGAGATGGGAAACATTCACATTAAATCCAACAAAAAAGTTTGAAACCTCTTTGTGCTCCAGGTCGACCTTTATTTTAAGTTTATAAAGAGGAAAAGTCAACTTCTGAGTAAACATAACTAAACTCTTAGGTGCACATTTAATTAGTTATGTTAGTAGCTCACATTACTCAGTAATATTCAAATTGTTTGATATCAGACTGTTGACTGACAGTAGCTACATAAAGTTTCCCTCCAGGCAGGTTTTAAAAACTCTGCTATGATTAATATTTTTGTTTAACATGATGTTTCCACATAAAAAGTTCACATCTGCTCTTTCTCCCTCACTGCAAAACCCTCATCTTTATGTTGTTTTAACTATTTTAAATAATGCAAAATTCAATTTCTCGTGGAACAAAGTTCTTACTGTAAAATACCTGCCCAACACACACTTTCTGTCTTTTTTAAAAATACATTTAACCACCACTGGCTCCACCAGATGAGTTTCTTGGATGAATGCCATATCGGTCCTTAGATAACTTTAACATTTCCTCCTCTTTACTGGATCTTTTCCTCCATTAATATTCCAAGAAAGTATCTTTACATACTTAATATTTAAGCAGCAGAAGACAAATAAATCCACTTAAACACATTAATTCTTCTCCCTCTGCAATCTGCTCTTGCACACATTCTTAAGAGTTCGCTGCTGTCTATGAATTGATGAATCACAGCACTGCAGTCGCACAGCAAAAGTGACAAAGCAAAATACGGTTACCTGGACATAAATGAAAGAGTGTGAACATGCATGATATGGGACGGGGGTGTCAACTGTACATCCAGATTTAGCCAGTTTTGATTGTCTACCAGCCTGTTCAGACCTGGTACTGACGTGTGTCTGGAGTGATCAGATCACAGCTCTGAGTACGTGAGTTCACTCCTGGTATTAAAATGCTTCTCCAGGTGCGTCTTGGACGACCACTTGTGATAGGATGTCACTTCCCCGTTATGCAAATTAACACTAGAGCCGTTTTGTCAGTTGAGTCCATTCAGCCGTTGATTTGGGGTTTTTTTTAGCGCCGCACTGAACCCCTGTATCAGCCCACATGTTTTATCTGTGCTGTCAGGAAAGCAGGAAAGCTCCGTTGTGTACTGGGATTTTATAAATGAACTATGACAAGGATGATGCTCACTCTTTACTTGTTCTGACTGTGTGGAGATCTGATGTTTGCCACAGTCAGAGAAAGTAAAAGTGTGTGTCCCTGCGCACCACAGAGCCTCTCGCTTGTCTGCTCTTCTCAGCAACGAGGAAAATAAACATCTGAATGTGTTCTATTTAAAGCGATACTCCACCCAAAAAAGGAAGATTCACTCAATATCTACTCACCCCTGTGCTGATGAGAGAACACAAAACAAACACAAAATGTCTCCATCCTGCTCGTGTGGTGTAATCCAAGTGTCCGTGAGCCACGACATTAAAATTTAACCACTAAAGACGCCATTAACACCATGTTTTTAGCTGAAATGTCAACTGTAGCGTCTCAGACTCGAGCCAGGTGCACAAGAGATCTTGCGATATTTTCACACGTGCATCCATTATAGATATACGAAGTCTCGCGATACATCGACGCCATGTTTACATGCTACCTGCTACCTGCTACAGTTGACATTTCAGCTAAAAACGTGGTGTAAATGGCGTCTTTTGTGGTTAAATTTTAATGTTGCGGCTCACGGACACTTGGATTACACCACACGAGCAGGATGGAGACATGTTGTGTTCTTTTTTTTACGTTCACTCTAATTGTACTGGATTTAGCTGCAACACTGTTTTCCACTGAGACTCTGGGAGCGTTTTGTGAACTGGAGATCTTCACCCATCCTCTCATCAGCTGAGTAGATAATGAGTGAATCTTCCTTTTTGGGTGGAGCATCGCTTTAATGCCAGATTTACAAGAAATAAACACGTTTGCAAATTGCATCGTCATTTTTAAATGCAGCCTGCTGGGACACACGGACACAGTGTTTTTCAGAAAGAAAAGACATAAATGAATGTATAACATTTGTAGAATTAAGAAAAAATTGTCAAGAGTTCCCCTTCTCTCTTAATTCTTACGATGGTGCGATTTTTTTTTAAGGGGGTCTGAGGTTATTAGTGTGTTCACAAACATCTGCTGCAGGTAAGAGAGAACATGAATAATTTGCATTACAATGAAATAAATTTATGGCTTCACAGGATAATAATGTGACTCAGGAAACATTGTATTCGCTCTGAAACAATGTGGCAGAGTTGGGGGGTTTGAGTCACATGACTTGACTGAAGTCTGACTTAAGTCCCACATTTGAAGACTTGATAACTTGCTTGACTAACACCGACTTGAATTTGACTTTGTCAGCAGCTTTGACTAAAGTTAAAGCTGCTGGATGTCACACTTGACTTGGATCACTGTGTTTTAATCCATTTAAATGTGGAAACTTGGGCGGGTCATCAGGATTCTGTGTGACTTGACTTGATTCTCACCACAGTAACTTGGGACTTGCTTTAGACTTGAGACTTGCACATGTGTGGGATGTGGTTACATGTGACTCAGACCACCTCAGAATGTGGTCTGAGCCATCAGATCTCAAATGCGTCATGTTAATACGAGGTCTGAAGAGGTCCTACTTGTCCCGTTGAAGTGTCCTTGAGTCCCCAGATTGCGTCTGATGTGTGTGTGTGTGTGTCTGAGTGTGTAAAAACTAAAAGTTTCTTTGTACAAAAGCTTCTGCCAACTGAATGAAATGTGGTGCCATTAGGCTCCTCTCCACTCGCCGAGAACACATTGTCCTGCATCCTGATTTGTTCGTTTTGGTCCAAGTGCACTTAAAGACACTAAACGTCCAAACAAACAGAAGAATCATCATCAGGATGAAGACGTCGTAACCCTGAGGACTGGCGGGTTACGCGCCTCGTGTCAAACCGTCGTCATTGACTCTTATTGGTTTGTTGTGTTGCCATCTGATAAGCTGTCCTGCATCCTTCTTCTTTGTGCTGTTTCATCAGTGCTGAACCACTGCGAGGTCCGCCGCATCGCCGCTGTAGTTTACCAGTGTTACAGTGATGTCACCGGCCCTGACTCTGTCACCATGGAGACCTACAAGCCTGCGCTAACCAAACTTGGCAAGTCCATACAGGTGAGCTGCTTTTCTTTTTATATCTGCAGGGGCTTTGGAAAGGTCAGAAAGAGGAGGAGAGCAGATGAAAAGTTTATAAGATACCTAAAGAACATGAAAGATGCACACACGGCCTCCATCTGAACTCCAGTCGATGATGCTACTGCAGCGTTTTGACAGCTGATGAGGAAAAACGTTTTTCCCTTTTCTGTATTCCCATTTTTTTTGTTTAAATGATGGGTCCATTATGTTATAATTTTCATTTTATTTGCTTTTTTTGAGGTTTTTATACCATTCTGTAGCTTCCCAGTCGTGTTCCTTCAAACCAGAACATCCAAATTTAGATTTAAGTACATATGCGATGTCAAAATGCTATTTTTCCAAGCCTTTTTAAAAACATTGCTACCAGTGCCCTAACCTACATCAGGCCTGGATGACTGAGAAAACATCTGATCTGATTATTTTGACTGATATTACAGTTGCAATATGAGACATTAGAGGGGATGATAATTCATTTAAAAAACACATTAAATCGCTGTAACTATCTGGCTGCCAAGTTGCTCCAAATATGGCGCCATAGTTGCTGAATTTTTCAAAATTTAGCCAGAAAACACAAATGAATTATTTTAAGCTGCAGTGCAGATTTTAAACTGTGATTGGATGTTTTTTTTTTGCTGGAATGCACCCTGAGAGTTTATTAAAGTTTAACCTAGCAGTTGTTTTGTGCACAGACATGCACTTAGACTTTTTTAATCAAAGAACCACACGTTTTCTAAGCTGTTAATCTTTTATACTGATGATTTAACCGGGTCAGTTTCATGCTCATCCAGGCTGTAGAATTGCTCCAACATCGTTTATCAGAGAATGAATGGGAGTCGTGTCTCTCTGTTCTCCTCATTTTTAAGGTTTTTAATCTCCTGCTGTCCTCTCTTTCCCTTCTCAGCTGGACCCGTCTCCGAGCACAGACGTCCTCCGCAAGTTTGTCAGAACCACCAACATCCAGAGTAATCTTTATATCTGAAAACAGCCATGTCGCACACTGTGCAGTGCAATTTAACTCTATTTTCCTGTGGTAAAATACTGTCATTTTTTAATAAAGAAGTTAAAGAAAGTCTGATGATTGATGGTTTATATTGTTGTCCGTCCGTCAATAAGAGGTCCTGTTGGTTTCCACAGAGGGAGAATTTCCTACATCAGCTTATAGAAATCAGCAGATACTATTCTGCTGTTTAATGATTTAAAGAAATTATGAATGAATCACATACTTAGAGGGAGCTACGCTGAGCCTGCATCATACAGACCGCTGTAAACCTCCTGCCTCTTTTCATTATGTAGATGTTTCATTTAAAATTAAAGGTCAGCAAGTTGTCAGCTGAATTAAGGAACAAGGAGCTGCAGACAAACGTCCCAAAAGGTGTTTACATCCTTTTCATGTGGCGCCACCAGCAGGCGATGAATAATATGATAAGACTCACATTCAAAAGGATAGAAATCATTTAATCAGACAGTTCTTCATGTTTTAGTTCTGTTCGTGTTCCTGCTCGCACTGATGCTGTGATGATGATATTTAGGAAACAATGAGTCCAGAGTTGGACAATAACACTGAAACAATGCGATGTGACTTTGATGGGTTTTATAAACAGGTCAGAACCTGAGAGAATTACCCCCCCAACTCTCATCATCATAATCATCCCATTCAGCTGACTCAGAGAGTTTTAGCCATCTTTTATTTTTTTATACGCTTCACCAGGAGTTATTACAGGTTTGCACTGCTGCTGTGTAAGGTTGATACAAAAAGACGTATTCACTAGTTAAAAACTTGCAGATTCTTCACAGTGCAAATAAACTGAAGAACTGATATAACAAAGTCTTCAAAAAATAGAAAAAAAACAACACAATTTCTACTGCCATGTCCCCATCACACTATATGATCTTGATGTGAACTTTTTTGGCTTCTGAAGGAGGCGGGGCTGCCTGAAAAATATTCTGAACCACTGATTTAGACTGAATTAACGGGTCATTTCATTGTTTTTGTTTTCTCTTATGTGGAAAACAACATAGACTACTTCATGAATGAGACAAAAGAAGACATTTAGATGGAATAAACAGGCTCTCTTGTACAATAAACTACAACAATAAACACATTTTAAATGCTGCAGATATAAATCTTAAATAAAAAACAAACAAACCCAGTGACCGTCCAGAGACCCCAAATCTGAACTCTGAATGTTGCTTGTTTTAAAGGGACAGTTCACCCAAAAATTTAAATTCAGTCATTATCTCCTCACCCTCATGCTGATTGAGGGTCAGGTTTGGTTTTTTAGTCCACAAACTCTGCTGGAGTTTCACAGGAAAACAGTGTTGCAGAATCTCCCAAACAATAGAAGTGAATGGTGATCAGTTTCCAAACATAAAAAACAAGAAAATAAAAACATAAAATGCCTCCTTGCTGCTCGTCTGGTGTAATCTAAGTCTCCTAAAGCCCCAACATGCTGTGTTGACTTAAAAAATGTTGTTTCCACCATGTTTTTAGCCTGAATTTTCACTGTAGATCCTTAACTTGGAGCCACGTTCACGTGCACACTGTCTGAACTGTGTGAATGGAGTACACCAGACGAGCAGTATGGAGGCATTTTGTTTTTATTTTTTTGTTTTTTATGTTTAAAAACTGGTCACCATTCACTTCCATTGTTTGGGAGATTCTGCAACACTGTTTTCCTGTGAAACCTCAGCAGTGTTGTGCAGACTAACACAAAGGTGAGGAGATAATGACTGAATTTTCATTTTTGGATGAACTATCCCTTTAAACTGCCTGCTGCACATGATAGTATAACTCCATCTGTGTTAATTATTTAAAATCTTCTATCTCTATAAATAACATTCAGTATAATTTATGTTTTTAACGTATAGGTGGATTAGTTTATTATGTTTAGGCTGTACTCCTCCTGTCCAGATGGGGGCAGTGTTGCGGCAGTGAGCTGTTTGTCAAACTCCAGAGGACGAGGAGAGCGAAACTCAAACAAACCTGTTGCTGTTTACTGTCCACTGACAACCGTTAAAGGGATTTTTCTTTGTTTTCACTTTCTTATAGTTCAGAAAACAATCAAAAATCTGTTTATAGTACATTGGACGGAACATTTATAGCGCTACATCAATGTATAACGACGCAAACTTGATACCGAGTCGATATTTTTAATCAGTGAGTTAGCATCACCTGAAGTTAGCCGATGCTAACGGTCCTGATGAGTGCTAAGAGCCGACCGACAACTTCCACAAACCGCAGGAGCAAAGCTTCGGTCAGCCGGAGCAAAGAGCAGCCGACGGTCTCCAGAGCCAACAGGGTGCTGGCCGAGAGGAACCAGGCGGTGGTGGCGGTGGGAGCCTGGGTGGAGGGCGGACAGGACTTCCTGGAGCACCCGGCTGTGAGTTTGGGATTTAAAGCTAATGAAGCTAATGACCAAAGCTAAGCTAGTTTGACCGACCGTTACTGGAGATGACCAGGCAACCTGCTGGTGTTAGGAGGAGCTGTGATAAGTTTATTTAGGGCTGCAACCAAGGATTATTTTCATTGTCGATTATTTTCTTGATTAATCGATTAGTTGTTTTGTCTATAAAAAGACAGAAAACGGTAAAAGATGTAAATCAGTGTGTCCCAAAGCCCAAGAGTCTTGCAAGTCTTGCTTTGCCCAAAACCCAAAGATGATCAGTTTACTAAAAGCCCAAATAAACCAGAAATATTGACATTAAAGACGCTGGAATCATAACATTTGGACTTTTTTCTTTAAAAAAA
>JAJHUR010079180.1:0-18290 GCA_027495735.1 Lutjanus campechanus
TAACCGTTAAAATTAAGTAGATTGATTTCCAGATAAGATCAAACTTCACTGATCCCCAGGGTGGTGCAATTTAGCATCACAGCAGCACAAGAAACAGAGCAGCCTCTGGGTATAACATAAATCTTTTATAATATTCCCATAATATTTATATGAGAGTAGCCTATAGTTATTTTAAGCAGACTCAAGAATGCCAAGTCCCCACTTTTAAATCTGAAAATCTTCTGCAGCCCACCCAAGTGTTTAATCACAACTTGGATCAGCACACGAGTCTAATTGTACCAATGAGCAAAACCCTTATTTGGCTGTTAATTGTTATTCCCCTGACTGACTGGACTGTCTAATGCCAATTATTTGTTTAAAGATATCGTCGTTTGAATGCTGAAGGAAAAAACTGTTGTGAAGCTGCTCTTCTGATATGGCTTATGATATGATATATCATGATTGAATATTGAACATAGTTAACATATTCTACTCTCTGTCATGTTTTTAAAAGAAAAAAAAATAGTAATTAGTTGCACAATTGAAAAAAATTCATGGAAGTTTAATTCCTGTTTGGTCACGCCTAGAATTACCCTAACTAAGTCACCTCCTGGTTGACTTGCGTATCTGTCTCCTGATTGTGTCATCTGAAGAAAAAAATCTTCAGATGTTGCTTAATGTGGAGCCAGGAACATTAAAATGATTTATTGCTAAATTACGCATAAATAATTTTTTGCAAATTGTATTTCTAGGTGTGCCTGTTAAACAGGTCACCAAACATGGTTTAACACCTGTAAAACTGGGTCAGATAAATGAAGAATAACGAGTAATTTAAAAAATGTCCTCCTGCAGGGCCTTCAAGACCCATCGGTGGTCCACGGCCCACGCTTTGGGAATCGCTGGCCTACAGTTTTCTATTATAAAGAAGCAGTTGTGTGTGTTGGTGTTCATCGTACTTTACTATAATTTCATCTCCTACACTTGACCAAATATGTATGTCTGTCGTGCTCTATTTGGACTTTATGGTACTCCACTGTATGATTATGTCTTGCAGTATGTCTATAATTAGCTGTCGTTAGCTGGTACTCTGTAGTTATCTTATTGCAGGTTTACTTCATTATAACGTCTCCTACAGTTTTTCCTGTGATACCTTAAGTTTGTCGTTGCTGCTCTTACTCTTGAATTCTGTTACTCCCAGAATTTTAGTAGGTCAGTCAGCTGTTTCCCATTCCTATAATATTATATAATCGTAACACTGCCAGACTACATAAATATATCAGCGTTTTGCTGTACAGTTTATACAGAGCTGTCCTTCCTTTTGACATCAGGTACTGAATTTGAAATAGACACTCCTGTCCGCTTATTTTATCCACAGACAGCTCCTCAATTCAATATTTTGAGATATATGTCAATATTGTAATATAAAGTTATATATGGATTGTCATACATGTTGTCCTGAAAAATATAGAATCACACATACCTCCTGTAATACTTCTGTAGTTTGTACAGATGCAGTGGTTAACCAGCAAGGCCAAGTTGTCAACTCTATCTCTAGAACTCTGATCAATAATGAAAATAATTGTTGCAGCCTTAGTTCTTACTGTAAACCTTCACTGTGATGACTTCCTACTGTTTCCTGACGTATTTACAGTCTCAGGCTTAATCTGTTGGACTACTTTTTAAATACCAAAAAAGTTTGGACACTATCAATGCCAACTTAATTTATTACGCATATTTACAAACAACCACAGTTAACCAAAGAGATGTACAAGCTTAAAATACAAAAAACAAATAAGCATTAAGAAAAAGAAAGAGAGAGAAGGTCTGAAGCGTTTTTAGATGTTGTTGATATGTGGCTTTCACTTTGCATGTTAAGAGTCTTAACTTGCTTTTGTAGATGCAGTGACAAAGTACCAACCGTGGTTTTCAGTGGTGGCTGTCTAATAATATCTTTATTTAAACATGTTGGTTTTCAATGCAGTGCTGCCTGAGCGATCAAAGGCCATGGTTTTCACCCTTGGCTTTTGTGTTTTTTCTCTGAACTTCTCTAATTACTTGTTTGATTAATTGAGTAATTGCTTTGTTCCTAAAACGGCAAAAATGTCCACAATTTTCCCAGTGTCGAAGGTAATGTCTTCAAATGTTTTTCGCCCGACCAATAGTCCAAAACCAGCGTACATCTAATGATTATTTTAACCATCAATTAATCAGGCAATTGCTTTCTCAATTAATAGTTTTTTGCCTTTAAAATGTCAGAAAATGGTGAAAAATGTTTCCCAGAGCCCAAGATGACTTCCTCAAACCAAAGATATTCAAATTACTGTTAGAGAAGAGTAAAGAAACCAGAAAATATTCACATTTAAGAAGCTGGAATCAGAGAATTCTGACTTTTTTTTCTTAAAAAATGACTCAAACCGATTAATCGATTATCAAAATAGTTGGTAATTAATTTAATAAGCGATTATTCGATTAAACATTGCAGCTCTAAAACGGAGAAAAACAGCGAATCTCCACATTGGTGAAGCTGAAATGTGGCCATTTTTGCTTGAAAAATTGGTGAAACGATCAATTGATTGTTAAGAGGCTGGCGGAATAAGTCTTTGTCGATCCAGGGAGATCAATCAACCAATCGACCAATCATTGCAGCTCATGTCTGTTTTACTGAGTTGGACATTTTGTTGGCCTAATATTTAAAAAGGATGTCTCTGAAACATTTTGACCTCAGGGTACATTACAGTAACCTTGTATAGTACTCCAAAAATATTATTATTCTAATTTCTAACAGGCATGCTGCTCTTTGCTCCTCAGCAATGAATATTAGTGACTTCATTATGCTTTTTAGGCTATTTTATGTACTTTTGGTCTCTAATGTTCCCATTAAGAGCTCTTTTTATGATTTGCTCTTTGCGACCTGAAGCATTGGTGTAGAAATGTGAGGCGTGTTTCTGGTCCTCAGAATTCTGTCTGTGCATTGGTTTTTATAACAGTGTGCTAAAATACATACATGCTAACAGACAGAGAGGCAGGTTGTGTGGTCTCTGAGTCAAACCTCCCTCAGCTGCACTTGGACAGATGTAATTATAGAGGCTGGGTTCTAAATCTGAACTACAGAAACAGATTGTCACTGACTGCCTGTCTTGAGTCAGTTTTATTTCCACAGATTCCTCAGAGATCTTTACAGTCTGTCCAACATGTGACACCTTTTATCCTTAAAGCTTCGATTCAGTGGAATGAAAAAAAAAAAGAAAATCAAGGGAGAGATGTCTGGAAGAGCAACAGAGGAGGAGATCAGTGATCCAGGACAGACAGACAAGAAATAGGTGTTGTCTTTACAGAGAAGACATCTGGACCAGGAGGACAGTTACTACATGCAGAGTACAAATACACTGTATGCTGAAGTATGAAGTCACTGAGTTTAAGTGTCTGACTCTCTGTGAGTCAGTAGTGTAACAGGAAGTCGGCGTGTTTCTGGGAAGTGTTGTTTTGTCCGAGTGCCTAACTTTTTCCTCTGGTCCCTTTAAACCTTTCTGAGCTCTGGCTCTTGACGTTTTTTTCCATCTCGTCTGTCTGGTCAGTGACATAACGTCCTGTTTCTGCTGTGTCCATGGAAACCAGAACTTTGCTTTATGGTCAAACACCTGCAAAACTAACGGCACTCCCATCCGCCTCGGCTGCGCTTTGTGTTTGGTGCTAATTAATAAGGAAATGTACGCCTCCTGACATGCTAAACCATGGAGATGGAGAACCTGGTAAACATCAACATGTTAGCATTATCATGATAGCATTTAGCTCAAAGCATCACTTTGTCTCAGGCTGGGTATCAGTACTTAATACTGAAATAACCCAGTTGAAACTTCTCCAGTCAATCAATATCTGAATTTGATCCTTTTTGTTCAAAGATCTAGAAAAGAATTGAATGTGACATGTGATTTGCCCACTACTACAACTACATGTGTGATGGTGAAGTTGAGCATCGTGCATTTGTCAAAGTTCACAGTTCAGCATGGCAAGATGCCACCAAAACGTTCTAAAATAATAATTTTAAAAAAACAATATCAAGTGAAGTACTCTATTGGTATAGTTATCACTTTAACTACACCCTCACAGAGCCACTAACATGGCTGTAGACTCATATTCTTGATTATACATGTTTTACATGAATGTGATGTAGGGCTCTCCCCGTTTATTTATAAATTCAAATGTGGAGAATAAAATGGCGTGTGCAGTTTATATCATCTGTTTGAAGTCTAATAAAAAGCTCTGTCCTGGCTCAGGTAAAAAAAAAAAGTGTCTGGGACACTATTGGGAAGTAGCAGGGTCCCGTTTCAGAGCTAATAAATTAAGTGCACACTCTAGAAGTGATACTGATATTAGGGAGTCAAAAAACTTGGCCACTTGGTGTAATTCCGATAATATTGCGATTAATTATGCAGCCCTAATAAAGAACATAATATACAGAATATAGAATATAAACACACATTTTTTTAACAGTGATCCCTCAAAAGTGATCAACACCAGTGACAAAGATATGGCATTTAGGCAGGATACTTCGGGGATATGTCAGGGCATGAAAATATTCACCTATAAAACCTGCATTAAGGGTCATTTCTGATATTGTTATCATCCTTAGTCCAAAAACCAAAGACATTCAGTTTACATGATGTAAAACTCATAAAAGCAGACAATCTGAAACACCTGCAGGGTTTGTACTGGTCCTACAAGGAAATCCATGAAAACACTTTTGGATTTTGGATAAATTACTTTCGTAGTACGTTGCTACCCAACTGAATATTTTTGTTTTTAGAAAAAGAAGTAAAACAAGTCAGATATTGACTCAGGTTGTCACAAAACAATTTTGGATGTTTTTCACACAGAAACCTCTCATTTAATGTGATGAAGACGTAAAATATTCATTTAGAGTATATGTATATAAATGTATAGTTCACAACAGCTTTAAGGTGCTGGAAAAGCTCAAAAATACATCGGAGAAAGAAACCTAAAAAGTGCTTGAATTTGACTTTGGAAAAGGTGAATCAAAGTAGTTGTTTTATTGGTTGTTTGTCAACTAAGTGAATAATCAATAAAAGGTGGGCTGGGTCGTCCTTACGCTCACTGCAGCCAGCTTCCCTCTTTCTCTGCTGCTTCTGTTATTTCCTCTGCAGTTTTGTAATCGAGGATAAAAATATATATTTCTTGACTTGGAGTTGCGGGGGCCATTGGCGGGGCAAGATCCGGTGTGACCACAGCCACAGTGCATTTTAGGATATGACAGGCCATGTGGGTTTGAGTAAAGCTGAATGAACTATGTGTTAGCTCAAATTCATTCAGACTTCAGTTGTAATGTGATGAAGGACTTTGAGGTGCTACATCAACTAAGAATGCTTATTTTATCCACAGACTTCTCAAGCAACTTAAAGAAAATTTACTAGGCCACTATAACAAAACATATTTATTATCATGACATAAGACTTCATATACCATGACCTGTTTCTGGATCAGCTGATGGCAGCTCAGAACAGAAAGCTGTTTTTTTTCGTGATTTGCAGGCGCAAAAGTTTTTAGACTGCTGTGCGTAGCTGTGTGAGTTTTGGAGATATCAGCTGTAGAGATGTCTTCCTTCTGTCTCCTGTAATGGGACTAGACGGCCCTCAAAGCACCACAAAAATACCTCTGAAAAATTCAAAATCAGCGTCTCCTTCCAAAGATCATGACCTGGTTACTCAAGATAATCCACAGACCTTGTTATGTGCAGTTTCATGCAACTACTTTATTTCTGCAGTAGAATCTACCAGAACTACTTTTATACAAGTTCTGTGGATCATCTTAAGTAACCAGGTCATGACTTTTGGAAAGAAACGCTCATTTAAAATTTTTCAAAGGTATTTTTTTGGTGCTTTGAGCTAGAGCTGGGCAATATATCGATATTATATCATATTGTGATATGAGAGTAGATATCATTCTATTGTGATATGGCATAAGTGTTGTCTTTTCTTGGTTTGAAAGGCTGCATTGCAGTGAAGTGATATCATTTTCTTCTCATTATATACACATTACTGATAATTATTTATCAAAAAAGCACCAGTAGTCATCTGTGCAATATTGTCACAATATCAAGGTTCTTGGTCAAAAACATTGTGATTTTCACTCATTTTATCACCTTAGCTGCTTCCACCTCCTCGACTGCGCAACATGTAGTTAGTCACAACCTCCATGATCAACAATTATCGATATCGAATGATATGAAACTTCACTATCGTGTTAGGTTTTTCAACTCTATCGCCCAGGCCTACATTGAGCACCACAAGCCGAGTGCCATTCAGTCACATTATATTGGAGAAAAGACAGACATCTCTGTCCCTTTGAAATACGGCACAAAGTTTGCTTCAACATATAGCAGCTTGATCACAATCTGTTTAGTGGTTAAGGCTGAAGACAAGCGGTTAGAAGATGAAATCCTTAAATACACTGTGGCGTTATAACACAAGTTTACGACAGCTGTGGCTTTTACTTCTTTTTACCTTCACCACAGCGTGGATTAGTCTTTGTCTGCAGCAGCTGCACAGTGAGACAGCCATGGCGTCTTCTCTGCGCCATAGTTTCCAAACAACCCATACTCTGCCTGAGACCTTCATATTATATTTGTACTTTATTTCCTTTAATTGTTTGTTTTTTTCTTCCACTTCTTGTTTTCGTGGAGTTTTATCCCTGCAGTTCAACAATCGAGCTTGGTGTAAATATATTTGTTGCTTTCAACACCATGTTGTATGACAGTGTTTTTTTTTTACTTCCTTTTTGTGTGTGTGACTTCTGCATTTTCAATCTCTTGTACACCTTTCACTTGCATCTGCACCAGGGCCCGTATTTATCAACCATCTCAGGATCAAATTACATTTATTCATCAAGTTATTTAGGTGATGTTTTAACATGAAACTCCTTGAAAAGGGTGTGGTGTTTTTCACTGACCTTTTTCCCACACACTTGGAACACTACAAATGACTTGTTTTTGTTTTCTAACAGCTGCAGTTTTGCGTAACGTGGAATTCGAGCAACTTGCTTTATGCGTAAATTTGTGTTTTCAGGCAAATGACTTGTGACTGACTTTCTGTGACAGTCTGTCTGAGGACTCTGTAATTATGTCCTTGTACATCACAGTGTTAATGTGTGAATATGTGCAGTCGGGCAGTGTGAGCACAGGTTTACAGGTTTGTTTTATTAGAAATTCAATGGTGAAGTTAAATCAGCGACTCTCTGCTGGATATCATTAAAAAAAAAAGATTTTTGATACACCTCAACAAGTTTCAGTGTCAATACTAGAGATGCACCAATCGAACGGCCGGTCAGCGTCACATGTCCGATTCTGTGCCGGTCCAATTTGCACATGCGCTCTGCACGATGGTCACGTCATGCACGCCGCAGACACTGGCTGTAACCTCACGCCCACAACCATAGCAGCACACATGCTGTTAGTGATAGATAGACCAGACAGACATGGTGTCGCCAAACAGCGAATGTGTTGAACGTGTTGATGCGTCTCCTAAAAACAGTTTCTCACACAGACTTGTTTAACTTCTGCTTCTGTTTTTCTCACTGCAAAGTTTTACTACAGCAAACTGTTGCACCACGTCAGTCTCTGGTTTGTTTACATCTGCTTCCACATGAGATCACATGAAATCATCTGGCTGTGGTCTGGAGCACTTTGGGAGAAAATGTCTAAGTTATATAATAGTCAGTGATTTATTATGACCATCGAATTTAATTTTTCAAGAAAAGTAGCAAAAATGTTTGTGAATGCTGAACAGCCTAAAATGCTGGACTGGATGTCTGTGAATACTAGGGGTACAACAACAGTGGTGGAGAGACTACTGAAAATCTGTACTCAAGTACAAGTACTGTTAAATTATTAAAATATTACTCAATTACAAGTAAGAGTACAGGTGTTAGAAAAATACTTAAGCAAAAGTATAAAGTACTCATCTCAAAAACTACTCAGTATTACTTTTTGACTGTTGATGTTTTATCGATAGCAGAGATTCAGTCACAGAGGTTTCTGCTTCTCCAAATCTTCAGTCTAAATTTCTCCCAAATTACTCTCTGTTCTGCTCAGTGGTCACACTCACTTCTTCAAAAACTGGGGTCGCAAATTTTCAGTTTTCCTTAGCTGAGTTTTTTCCAGAACTTTATTCTCATTTAATTTATTTTTCTTATTTTAAGTTTTAGTTTCCTTGTTCTCCACCGGACAAAACAATATTGAATGTGGTGCAATCACCGCCATTTCTAGACTGTTGATTAAATATTTGTTGATACAGTTTTAATCAGTTAAATTCTTCATATCTATTAATTGATTAATCATTAAAACATTCCTCCATGAGTTTTTGAACATAGTTTTTAGTTTTGTCTATATGTCCTGGTTTTCATTGGCCTGTTTGTAATCAGATTACCTTATTGGCTACTAAAATGCAGATGAAAGGTTTGAATATTAATTCAACTTGTACTCTGTACCCAATTATAATTCTGAAAGTAACTAAGTAGATTGCATAGTGTAATGAATACTTAAGTCCAAGTAAAAGTACAGACTTGAAAATCCACTCATAAAAGTACAGTTACTCCCCAAAAAACTACTTAATTACAGTAACTTGAGTATTTGTAATTAGTTACTTCCACCTCTGTGTAACAATGCTTTGATCCAGATCAATACATCAAGTCAATATTCAATGATCATTGAACAAAGTGAAATATAGATAAAGAAAAAATGTAGATGTCTGGAAAAGTTCAGGAACTAAATTGTCATCTTGTTTTTTGTGAGCTAACATGTAAATTAATGTGTATAATTTGACATGATCTCATCTGGTATAAATCACAGGCCCCTGAATTGAATAGAATGAAAATCCTGCTATGGCAGACTTTGTCGTATCAATAAATATTGTATTGTTGTCTGAAGAATCATTATAACATCATGTTGTGATGAAAATTGTGATTTACACCTCTACTGAGTACGATTTTATGATAATTTATTAGCCCTGGAAACTGGACTCTGCTCCTTCTTGGCAGGATCTTGCATGCCGGTTTTGTTTTACCCGAGCTGGATCAGTACTCTGATACTCAAATTGGGGACGTGAAAAAAATATCTAAAAATATTAATTCAAAGGTGCTTTATTTTACAAAAACACACATTGTCAAATGTTAAATGTCTAAACTAACTTAAGTGAGTCTAAAACAGGCAAATTGTGTTTCAGTCAATATTGGATCAAAGAATCTTCCCATAAATCTTTTGTCAACCTTCAGTACTTCAGTACAGTTACATAATACAGTTGGTTTGACGCTCAGTTTAGTTCCCTGATGTTACAGGACACAAAGTAATTTGACAAGTCAACATAAACAAAACAATGAAAAAACTCTCCTCCACTGTATTTGGTTGTAATCAGAGAAATAAATCTGACCAAAACTTAAAAAATTATTGGAAATTAGTGAAAAAGAGAGAATATGTTTTTGTAATTTGGTCAAACTGACATTATATCTGTCTTAATAAACTACTTTGACCTGTTCTTAAGTTCAGTCATGTCAGCTGCTCCCTGAAGAAGAATAAAGCAAAAGTTTCACCCCCAACATGAACCCCCTTTATTCATGTGTTTATGTTTTGTTTCACGTCGTCTCCTCTCAATTCCTGCCATGCTGTTCATTATGAAATAAAGACAGAAAAGCTCCGAACTTGCTTAGAAGCCAACAGTTAAACAGTGTAAAGTCTTTTCATCCCCTCGTCTCTGTGGGCGGTCGATCTGTGTAGTAAACACTAAAACAAGTTTGAGTCTTCATCGCTGCGGCAGTCTGTGGGAGCACTGACACCCTTCTTCTTCTGTGGTGTGGTTGTTCTCCAGCTTGTTGCTGCACTCCATCAGCAGGGCAGCTGGTTTCCATTCTGGTGTCAGCACAGAGGTCAGAGGTCACATAGACAAGGAGACGGGAAGGAGGTGCTGTCACATGTTTTTCTCTGCACTGGAAACCATGTGACCTTTTAACCCCATCACCCCTCTAAACCCTAAAATAACATACAGACACTGAGACTCAGCTGATAGCCTTTAACCGTCCACTGTCCTCTTAACTTTATCTCTCTCTGAGTTATTTTAATCCCATGAAACATTTTTTTTACTGGAAGTTTGGTGGTCAGCTCTAAACGAATCAGAAGATGATCAGAACCAGAAAAAAAAAGTTAGAAAGTGTTTACTGAGTGTCGTTATCTGCAGCTCAAGGTCCTCGGAGCACAGTGCAGAATCTGAAGCTCTGTGATTGGATGTTTATTATTGACATTGATTGATTAATCAGTTTGGCTGATTAACTCTGAATCAACTCAACTTGGAACTGCTCCCTTTTTTTTGGTTTTCCTTTGGCAGAAGTTGCAGATCGTGCCTGGTACCTGATAGAGCTGAACAGTTTATCAAAATTTTACAAAAATCTGTCCAACAACAATTTTCAAATTGCAAGAGGTGCAGTATTTGTTGAGGGTGAAATGTGTGTCAAAATACCATTTTACATTAAATATTGTCATGCTGCAGAGATGTCCAGGCCTACATATTCAACATCATATATTCGTACATCAAATTCTACAGAAGAAAATATCTTTGTTTGGTAGAAATCCCCGCAAGAATCACAGCATAATCATTTTAATACTTTTCAATGAAAATAAGAACAAGGATGTAAAAATTATCCTTCCCTTTAATATCACAAATCATATCACAATTGCAATGTCAGTCAAAATAATGCCAATCAGATATTTTTTCAAAATCGTTCAGTCCTGGTTCTGCTTTTTGTATCACCTTGGTTGAGGTTCCTTGCAAGCTGAGCCGATACTAAGCCAAACTCAAGTCCTCATGTTAGGAAATGGCAGCCCCCAAACTTACATGGTGTTCGGTTTGGGAAGTGCAGATGTTCCTCCGTTTGGCTGCCACTGAAAGAATCTCAAAAGAAAAAGATACCCCTCATTGTCTGTGTGTGTTTGTGTCACGTCATGGGAGATTCACCCAGCGTCGCCATGACGATCAGCTAAACAATCCCCATCTCCAAGGAGGGGATACCAGCTGCAGTGGAGATTGAGAAAGGTACCAGGTACTGAAAGCATAAGTCAGGTTGCACCGTACCATGCCGTGGAAACATGACGTTATAAAATCAGCTGTCAGCTGAAGAGTTAATAACTCTTTACAGCAGAAAAGTTCTTAAGCAACTTTGCTGCATTGAGCAGCATCGGAGCAGTGAACAGTTACGCTGCTCTGGGTCACTCTGCCCTCATCACGATTAATGCACAGTCAATATCAAGGACGATAAATTCTCATCTCATAATGGGAAATTATATTATTATTTATTGTAGCACTCTGATAATGAAATTAAAGTTGATAAATATTGGCTATAATAACATATCAGACAGATTCTTAGTCAAAATGCTCGAGAAAAGACAAAGTATCATTAAGTTTTTTGATATAATTAGAAAAAAAATAAGGATGTTTGAAGAGTCAGAACTGTTCTACATTTTTGTTGTCACACTGATGTGAGTTAGATTTGGTTCAGTCAGAGTTGTGGAATATTAAATCATCCATCTTTGGTGACTGTATCTTAGCCTGTCCTACCTTCAGGTGTGCATAAACTACATGTTGTTGGTCAACTCATCTTAATCGGCCACGAGAAGCAGGCAAGCGTTGGTTATCAGTTTCGGCTGAAAAAAATCCATATTTTCCATTCCTATCATCACCCTTCTTTGTTTCCTTTGTTGTTCATAGTTTAGTTTGATAACTGATAAGACAGGATTTGTTTGCTCTGTGAACCCGGACACAAAAACATAACTGCAGTGATTCGACTCAGAACATGTGACTCGACTCGGGTGATTCTTGTCATGTTACGTCTGTTAAAAAGTAACATCTGTCTGAACGACACAACACCACAACTGTATCATCTTGACAAAGGCAGCAATGTTGTAGACTGGAATTTCTCTGTTTGTTTTTAAATTTCCAAGTGGCATTATCAACATGTGCCGGCTAAAATGCCTCTGGACTCAATCGGATAGACCTACAACCAATCAGAGCAAAGAAGCACGTGACGTAGCGGTGTTGGTCTGTTTTTAAGCAGGACACAAAATGCAAGCCGTCTGGTTGCAATCTTTCTCAAATTACAGCTAAGATATGTTTCTGAAAACATTTTAGGCGAGATATAGTCAACATAGTAACAAACTTGATCCATATTTGATCCAACTGCCTAGTTTGGCAGTTTGATCAGAGTGTTGGGAGTCTAAGGCCTTACAAAGGTCGGACCTGTTGACTGGACACAAGTGGATAGGCCAGTTCTTTTGCTTCTTTTTAGTGGCTCCATGTGACTTTGCAAAAAAAATTTAATGGAAATGAATAGCATTTATTATTTATTATTATTTAATACTTTGTCATGGTTGTACGTCCAAAGTGATTCTTAAATTCTCTAATTGTAGAAATGTGTACCCACTACTCCAACTTAAAAATAAAAAGTTGAAATATCTTGTCAAATAAAATGTGCATCTACAGCTTGGCACCTTTTCCTCTAAATTTTGGCTGTGGTTAGTCTTACATCTCTATTGAATAGCTATGGATGCCAAAGTCTATGAGGAAAATAGAAAATTTAATAGTTGCAACTCTGAAGAGATTTTTTTTCTGACCCCAAATGGCTTTTTTGATTGTAGAGGTTGCTGACCCCTGAGATAGAGCAGTGAAACAAGAGACACATCACTTTTCAAATCTGGACCAGTGACACTCCTCTGTCAATCGTCATATAAAACCCGCCCAATAATAAATAAATGGTTGTGATTGGCCCGACTGGATCCATGGCCGGTGGAAGTCTGCCAGAAAACATTAGCTCAACAGATTTGTTGATGTTGTGTGCTCTGAAGAGAAAGTGACCATGCCTGTTACTGTAAGCCTCAGCTAACTTTGGCCCTTACTCCAATAATTAATCTTTAACAGACATATTGATCCATCTTGTTTTCTGTGTGGACTGATTCAGATCAAACATCCAGCTGATCACTTTGTTCTGAGCTGCTTCTGTGTTGAATACCCTTTGTACCGGGATGGGTTTGCACAGTAAACATGGCTCACAGTCAAGCTCTGTGCTAACATGCTAATACAGATGCCAATCCAGGAGCTTAGCTTCCTGTCAGGAACTTTTCCCAGCCTTTCTCCGGAGAGAGAGAGAGATAGAGAACTGGCCTTTCCTGCCTGGGGAGGATTGAGCAAACGTGTATGAGTGTGTTGATCTGTTAATCTGTATCTGTCCTGACTCGTCTCCTGTGGTCCTGTTTTCTAAAATCACAGTTCCTGTGGCTGTAGAAGTATGAAAGTAATTGCCGTGATTCAATAAGTGGGTTACAGTTGTATTGAGCTCTTTAAAGACAGGACATACAGAACATTTTTGTCTCCTCTTACAGTAAAGTCTGTCTCTCAATAAATGTTGGTTCTGGCTGCATTCAGACATGAATGAATGTTACAGAAAGAGCCAAAACATTTTGTGGTGATTGTCAGCTGGACATTTGTGTTGCTGTAGTTGTATGATTTTTCCTCTTTGGTCCCAGTCTTAGGGGAAAAATCTTGCAAGCAGAGACATGCCCTAGAATAATAAGCATAAATAAAAGTGCTCTTTCTATAAAGTCGATAGAGAGTTATGAGTTTCTTGTTTTTTATGCTGAGTTTAGAAAATCTAGAACTGAAAGAACTGCATGTTTTCCATATTGATATGAAATAGTCGGCAAAACACAGGTGTTACCAGTGCAGAACTTTTCGAGCGATGCAGCATGCACTTAAATTAGCATCGGTGGTAACACCTGTGTTCACCCGAATATTTCATGTCAAAATGGCTCCTGTGAAAAAGATCTATTATTGTACATGAGGCTCTGAGCAGTGAGGAAGCAAACACAGACTGTAAAGACAACCCCAGGTGAGATACTGTTAAATCACATCAGCAAACGTGAAAATGAATTCCTGCATCAAAATATAACATTAATATTCATGTGGCATTTCTTTAAATTGTTCAAAATGTCGGTCTGTTGGTCGTTCCACCACCTTTAGAGTGAAATTTCTTAACAAGTGTTGGTTGGATGAAATTTGTCTCAGACATTCATGTTTAGGCCCGACATGATAACTGCTTTAGTTGGACGATATATTATCCCAGAAATATTTATTTCAAGCTATATTATTGTCATTTTAAGGCCATTTTATGCCATATATTATGATGTAATGATAATAAAATAGCACCAAAATGCAAGTACGCCCTTTCAACAAGCAGTGAAAAACTCCAAAATAAGTAAAAAATAAAACCACACAACCAAAACAATAAACAATAAATTAAATAGACTCTGTTATGAAAACATGGCAACTCAATAAATATTAAACATTTGGCGCAAAATAGTGACCTTTTTTGCAAACAAACACACATGGAAACTCAACTGGCAACATTGAGATCAGCAACAATCAATATATTGTAGGATATATGTGATTATTGGGACAGGTCTTTTTATGCCTCCTTCAGAGATCTGTGAACTTTTAGAGAAAAACAAACAGCTTGTTAATTAATGAACTTCAGAGGTGCCGTTACTAAACTGAAATATGTGAGAGTGCTGTTGATCGTCTCATCTGACATCTAACAGAAAGCTAATAAGTGTTTTTTTTCCCCCCAAATTGTAGAATTAACTCTCCTCAGAGCCAGATTTGTATCAACCACAGAAACACCAACGCTTGGATTTTAATTCTTATCAGATTTCTGTGCGGTTTGTTGAACTGATTTAATTTTCCTCAAGCGCAGGAGGTAATTAAGTGATAAATTCATTGCAGGGAACCTAATTTGGCTGAAAATTACATGTTTTTCATCTCCGCGTATTGACCCTGGTGCTGCTTTATGTTAATGTGACACGTTCAGTTCAGATTTGAGTCCAGTTTAAGTGCTGAAGAAATATTACAGGTCCAACCTCGTCAGATTTATGTCAGGACTTGTTATGTGGAAGCTCCTTCAGACTCGGGTAGGGCTGCGACCAATGATCTGTGATTAACCTGCCAGATATTTTGATGATTAATTGATTGTTTCCTGTTAAATAAAAATCCGAAAATTATGACGTGTTTTCCAAAAGCCCAGCTGGATCTGTGCCTTGTCATTCGATATCAGATTTCTATACCTATGCTTTGAGTGAAAAGTGCCAAATGCTGAAACATAAAACTAAAGAGGTAAAACGGACAACTTATTTTTAACAACATTGTGATAAATTGGTTTATATTTTTATGCTATGAGTGTTATGATTGTAAAAAGCAGCTTAAAAATTAAATTAAAGATTTGTACCATAGCGAGTAATGTAATAAATAGATTTTTTTTTTAAATAAATGTATATAGGTCTTTAATTTATAAAGCACTTCTGCAAAAACTCAGGTCAGGTCAGATCTCAGGAAATTTAAACTTTAGCTGTTGATCTTGTTCACAGTGAATTTGGCAAAAGTGGGTTTAAATACTCTGCTGCACATAAATGGAAAGAGCTCCAGAAAGTTACACTGTTTTCATTTGAACATTTAAAAGGTTTTACTTATGTACAAGGAATCACACTTGTGATGGCTTTTTCTCTTAAAATGTTTAAGATGCGTCTATAAATTATCTGTCTGTCTGTGTTTAAACTGTATGTTTCTCTCTTGAAGAAGAGAGACCTGTGTACAAAAATAAAGGATTAAATAAATAAATAAAACCGGCGTTGAAAAAAGAGGCCTTCAGGAACCAGTTACAAAGTCAAGGTGATGCTGTCAGTACAGGTTTTGAAAGTTTTTTTGTCTTGTTTTGTCGGTTAACTGTCAGAGAGGACTAAAGACAGCAGAAAGTATGCACACTTGAGATGCTGAAATCAGAAAATTTTGACTTTTTTCTTAATAAAAATGACTCAAAACGAATTATTGATTATCAAAATAGTTAATTGTTGTTGATTAAGTTAACAGTTGACAGCTACTTGATTAATCGACTAATTTTCACAGCTCAAGACTTGAGATGCGAAACTGCCATCACATTTATGTAACAAGGTGAAAGGAGCTTAAGTGTGTGAGTAGCAGGAAAAGTAATAGTATTAACACTGTGTGTGTGTGTGTGTGTGTGTGTGTGTGTGTGTGTGTGTGTGTGTGTGTGTGCGCGCGCGTGTGTGTGTGTGTAACCCCCAGTTACAACAAACATGAAATAAATATCACTTACACAACAAAGTAGTGAAGAAACACACATGTACAGGTCAGCTGATTTCAGACTGCTCTCTCACACACACACACACGGTGAGCGAGGCAGAGAGACCTTGAAGCAGACAGGAGGAGAGCGAGAGAGCTGAAACAGGAGAAGCTGAACCCAATCCAGATCTGATTGGTATTCAGAGAGCGAGTCTGTCTGCAGGGAGACATTCCTGCAGGAGGAGAGGGGAGGTGTGCTGTGGAGGAGGAGGAGGAGGAAGAGGAGGGAGGAAGAGTGTGAGTTCATTCATCAGCAGAAATCAAAGGCTGCACCTCTCTCTCTCTCTCTCTCTCCCTCTCCCTCTCCCTCTCTCCCTCTCTCCCTCTCCTTGTTTTCTTTGGAGGTAGCAGCAGTGTGTTTCTTGTTGTTGTAGATGATGTCACCATTACAGAAAAACTCTTCAATCACCAATGGTGATGATGACATCGTCAACAACAACAAGTCTGGTGAAATAACAGGCTTCGTGTTCTTTGTGTTGAACCTCACTGTTGTTGCTGAAGTTTTTGGTTTTTTTTCTTGTCGTTTCCTTCTTCTGATGAAAGAAACCAAAAAAGAAGGAAGTGTCCTTACGTCAGAAAACCAGCTTTCTCTGCTCTGCTTGGTGCCACTTCTGTTGAAGCTTATGGGAGATGCATGACGAAGCACACTGAAACCCAACGTACCTACGTCGTACGACCTTTGATGAAGAAACGCCTTTAACAAATGAAGGGAAAACACATTGCGTGCGTGCGTTTAGTTGCTGTTGGTCTCATATAGTATCTAAAGATGATTAGTTGTGCTTTACAGGCTCATGATGTGTCAAATTACAGTTGTAAAATGCTCACCATGGCAAAAGATGCAAGTTAAGTGTCCTGTGAAGATGTTCTTGTGGTTTTCATTACTTCTCTCTTCCTTTTCTTTTTATCCTGAGGCTGCTTTACAGTAGTTGACAGGGCCAATAATAGCTAATGTTATGGGAATATCAGGCATTCAGATAAAACGTTTCACTCATTGCTCAGGGTCGGGTTTATTTTATGAAGTTGCAGTGATGATCAAAATATACCATAGTTATCATTTAGCTTTCATTTGGATGGGCTGAGGAGTTGACATGATATAAGATAAGCCGGGAGGCGAGGCAGTGGAGCTTAGGGTGTAGCTAAACCTTTTTATGGCTGATGAAATCATGTTTTTGTAAAAGTCTGACTGAGTTGATGGAAACCTGGGACACACCTGTAAATGGCCAACATTTTCACAAAAAAATCTACAAGGATGATTTTGATGTCACATGTTTTACACCTACATGATCAGGAGCTAGTTTTCTATTTTGAAGGCATTTAACACGTTTTTAAATTGTTTGAAGTTGTGAATTCTTGTCTGGGATGAGGGTGTTTTCTGGCACAGAAGAACGTATGACAACAAACTTGATATTTTGAAAACTAAGCCGTTAGCTTAGAGACTCAGTTAATTAGTCTGTTTCTAACCTCCATCACATAAGCATAAAGAACTCCACTCTGTTATAAATCTAACATGACTTAATGTAAGTGGCTGCTTCTGGTGCCTCCATCACCCAAATTGATAACCTGTGAAACAGAGAGGGGAGCGATGAAGGAGCGGTCTGTCTGAGAGCTTTCAAGTGTGGCGTCAGTGTGTGTTCACATGCTGCACGGTGATGTAATGACCCTTCCTTCTTTTTCTTTTTTTTTTAAGTTTCTGACCGAAGTTTTCTCAGAGTGAAGAGAAGCTGTGGTGATCTCATCTGTCGTAGTTTGTTATAAATAGTTTGTTATGGATAGTTAATAACTACACTGAGCAAAGCCTAGAGTTTTCTTGAAGTTAATGAATGGAAATGGTGGTGGAAATGAAATTTAAAAAAAGGACGTGTGTTCAGTCATCCAGCTAACTTTATTTAGATATGATGCCTGTAATGGATGATCTATTACTGCGCCAGTCCAACAGACTGAGCAGGCAGCCAAACATTCATTAATGTGCCCAGCTGTGTTTGAATTTGAGTTTAAAGGGATAGTTCAGATTATTTGAAGTACTTCTCCATAGTCTGTGTTTTACCTGCAGTAGATGGCGGCTGATACCCCCCC
>JAJHUR010079181.1:0-17873 GCA_027495735.1 Lutjanus campechanus
AGATAGATGGCATTCTCCAGCCAACCCGCCCCATTAGAGTTGCGCGCTATCCTCCTTCTCCTCGGCGTGGTCCACCAAACCTCACCCAGGGGGTCAACAACAATCTAAATTTCAATTAAAGTGGAAAATGCCGCTGATAGAGACCGAATGAATGTTGATGCCGCTTCGTCTGAGGGTTCGGGTTTCAGCGGCTGCTTGGGAAAAAAGCATTTGGGGCAATTATTTCATTATCTCAAATCCGCTCACAGCGGGCCGGGGTCACAGCCCCGGCTGAGATTAGGCGGAACCACAATTATTATTACAATTAGAAAGCAGACAGCAGCAGCAGAAGTGTTTGGCCCCGGGAAAAACTGAATGTCAACTTAAGAGTGTTATTAGAAAGCTGAAGGTGAAGAGAAGATTGAGAATGCGGAGAGGGATAGGGCAGGTTTGGAAGATGTTTTTTTTAATTGTCTGTTTTCCATGTTGTTCGCAGGCTACAGCAGGCAATTTGTGCTTCATAACAAAGCCTGAAGTCTAAGGGAGGATTTAATGAGTCGAAGAAAAAAGAAGCAAAAGTGAAGCCCGCAACTGCTTAACATAAACTACAAGCGAAACTGCATTAAAACTAAATTGAGGATTGATCTGAGAACTAACTCAGCAGAGTGCAGATCCCCGCCAGGTAACAGATGGTGAAGCACCTGCTGCAATGCTACCACAACTGCTAGATGCAACCAGCAGAGATTTGCAAAGTTCTGCCAACATTAGCATGACCCCCACATGTGTTGTCCTACGCTGAAACAAGATTTCAAACTGAAGCAAGTGTTGATCACTAGCGGCCCCTAGTGGCTGGTTAAGAAGAGTGAGAAGTCAGCTGTCACTGGTTGATTTCCAGTGAGAAACATGATGTCTTCACTTAGAGAAGAGTGCAGAGGACATTATTAAGCTTATCATTTAATCCTATTAGATAGTTATGTGTAATTTTTTTCATAATTAGTGTATTGAATTCTTGACTTATAGTGACCTTGATCTTTGAGCTTTGATTACCAAAATCTTATCAGTTAATCCTTGAGCCCAAGTGGACCAAACTTGAACCAAGTTTGAAAATATCCCCTCAAGGTGATATATATTGTCTTCACAAGAACAGGATGGACATGAGGGCACAATGAATTCACAAGAATGGGGTGACCCAAGAACATAATGTCCATGGCCGCGGCTGTCACTGGTGTTGAACCATAAAAATGTTTTTTTCCAAGGTTTTGCAAAAATTGTGAATCACAGAGGTCCTTCAGCGTACTGTGATGAATGTGCAAAAAAATAGGCCGGTCAGTCCAGTTTTATGCAAGATTAACTGTGGACAAGCTGTAAGTCCAGTGATCACACACACTTACTCTCTCACACACACACAGAGGTGACTACATGACTCCCTTCAGGTTAACGCCTGGCAGGGATAATATCTGAGTGGACACTGATGAACTTTATACCTGTAAGGATTCATGGGTTGAACTGGTGAACTTACTGAACCAGCTTTTCTAAAAAAAAAAAAAAAAATTCACACTGTCAAGCTCAACTATTTGGAAAAGAATAAGAAGAGACCGCTTTGATGCCAAGAGCGAGAGGTGCACCCCGTACCTAAGTAAATCAAATTTGCATTTGTATTACAAATCGAGTCCAGCTGCATTTTACTTGCATCATGCCTCTCCTATTACTGTTAACAAAATAAGGGTGCAGTGCAGATCTGTCAGTGAGATCAAAGAGCAAAAAGAACAAGATGTGAGGTTAGGGAGGGATGGAGGAGGTGAGTAGAGATACTGAAAGGGGGATTTCCAGACGTACGAGGCTGTTTTCATCTCAAAATTAACTTTTTTCCTCAGTGTCATGCAGTTGTCCCAAAATCTTCTTTCAGCTGTCCCAGACTTTACAGCCATTGCCCACCATTTAAATTCTAATCTGTCCTTAAGTGAGGTGCAACTTGTACACAATTACATATGTTTTAACAGTTTAGTTATTATTTAGACATTTTCATGTAACGCTCATTAGATGGTATGAACACATGTACTGGCAGTGACTAATTCAGTGCAGCTCAATAAGCATTTGCAACTTTTCTGGCACAGAAAACAGACTCTGCTGCCCTCAGGTGTGCTGCTGCTAGCTTGATGGATACACCTTCTGAGCCACACAGTTACACAGATGTTTTCTGGGGCGAGTCGAGTCTTTCATGTGTTTACCTATACAGGTTTTTGGACACACGTCAAAACAATACACCTCCATGTAACTCACTGTGAATGATTCAATGAGCTACTGGTAATTTACAGTTGCTGTGGGACTGTTGTCAAATGTGTTAAAGTTTTAATATATTTTCAGGTGAGTCAAGTCAAGTCAACTTTATTTAAATGACACATTTCATACGACAAGCGTAAACTCAGTGTGCTTCAAAATACATCATACATAGGCGAGAAACTAACTTTTTGGATTACCCATATGTGCTCCGTTTATCCAAACAACGCCTGCCATTTTTGTAATAAATTTAGTTCTGCTATCCCAGAGTCGTCCCAGACACTATGTCTTGATTGTCTCCCAAGACAACGGGGCATCCTTAATTTCGAGCACTGGCTCTAACCATCTGTTGGTGATGCAAGAGATGATAGCTTTTAGTTTTCTTAAATAACTGGTTGTGGTTATGGTGTAAATAACCGTTCTCTAGATACATCCCACTGACTGTTACTATACCTGTGTGGCACAGTTTACGATAATAACAGAAGCAGATCAGCCATCCAAATTCTGATATTCTTTTAATAAATGGGTCCTTGATTTCAGGCAGAAGCAGACAAAATCAGCAAACCGTGTCGTTGTCACTGGATCAGCTATAGCTGCCTAGCTAATTAAGCTAACGGACTGGTTGAAAACACTGTTTCTGGCTTACTAGTTTTAAAAAGAGAACCTTGGAAAAATGTGTCTCAAAAAATTATTCCACCGATTTCGTATTGCATGCCTAGAACATTATCAGACTCATGATGGAAAGTAAAAAAAAAAAAAAATCAAAATTGATGCAACAGAACCATAGAAACTGTCTTTTTAATTCCACACATTATTGTTTCTTGTCCAAACCTGGGACCTGCATTACCCACAATGCAGTTGTAGACTGTAGTCAAACTCCCCAAAACCTGCAAACAGACTTTAAATGTGCACTTTGATGGCTACATGCATGATACTGTGTGAGACTTAAGTTAAAGCTACGTGTAGAAGCTAGATAGTTAGCCGGGCATGCTAACAATAGTTTTGAGATATGGAAACAAAGGCTTCAGTTAACAGACTAGTTAACACAGTGCTGCTTCAAGGTCCATGATAATAAATCATAGCTGTCCGTCACAGCAGAGGCCTCAGCTCTCACATCGTATGGAATTTATTGACATTCTGGTCTCAGTCTTTTTCTGCATTGAGAAAATTGTGTTTGGCAAGTGACCAATCGCTAACATCTGTTTGTTATTGCTGAGCTACTATTCAGGCTGCAGCGGCAGGAGCAGATTGCGTTGCAATTACATTGTCTTTGGTTTACAATATTGAAACCTGTCAAGAAAAAAAACATTTCAACAGGTGAAAAACAATCTGTGGAGGCAAACAGTTGCATCTCAGTGTGTACGCCGTGATGCTAGTCCCCACCAAGCAACAGAAGGGCTTTACAGCATGTGCTCACACACACGTGCACATTCACACTCCTTCATAAATGTGAATTAGTTCTACTTAGCAGCACAGCTGAGATGCTATTAGGAATGACTAGCATCAACCAGAGGGTTTTTAGTGAGGGGATAATAATTGGGGATCTGAAGAGGTCGTCCTCTCCACTAATTGACTCCAGCTTAGAAGTGGGCCCCGGTCGACAGTTTCCCGGCTGGTTCCTATCGATAGTTGATATTAATGCGGCGATGAGGTAGTCGAGATGACATTCGGGGACGGGAGCGTAACTAGTTTTTGATTTGTTTCACGGCAGGGAAGGTAATGGAATGAGGTCTCCAGCACTGGTGTGTGCGTTTCCAGCACCAAGAACACATAATGATAATCTTAGTCATAACATTAGCATCTAGGCGTGATAATGTTTGGAGCAGCGGCGTTAGCAGGAGCTAATGGGAACATAATGACTGTGGGTCTGTTTGCTGGGAGGTGCGCTGGAGAATGCTTTGTCAAAGGAAGGGGAAGCAGAATACAGAGCAGATACAACACGCGCCTTCATACAGTGAAACATTGATGCTGAGAAGTCATGTGACCCTCCATTCATTCATCTCTCTCCAAACAGCAGGCGCAGTTTTCCCTACTGGCTTAAGTGTATTAAGATGTTCATTACAGTAGATGTTGTTATTGATTATATTATCACAACACTGTGTATAGCTTATGCATTAGTGAGATCAGCAATAATGATTAATGATACATGGTTTTGTAGTATCTCAAGTATTCATGTGTATTGTTGCAGAATAGGAGTGAAGTGAAAATGCTAAATACCCAACTGATACTGGATTTTGGGGCACATGCTGATAACAATATAAGGAAGTAAAGTCTTTTCTGATATCAATACATTTGCTGATATGTGGGTAAATTCAAAGGAATTTCAAATATGTTAATTGGTAATTACCACCCACTACATGAAAACGGTACTTGCGAATTATCACATACGAAACCATAAAATAAAATATTGTGATATTTAATTGTGTCCATATCACCCAGCCCTACATCCATTGTGGCGGTCTGGAGCCAATCCCAGCTGACAGACAGTATTTAATCTGCGTAATTCTACAAGATATTCAGTGGGCTTCAGTTTCTCTTTCCTCTCTTCCTTTCCATCTTAATTAGCAGTCAAAGCTCTCGCCGCTGAGCTCTTATTACGGAGAAGTCATGCAGTGTCGCTACACTGGCGGAAATCAGCGCAGAGATAATCAAGCTGAATGGAGGTGGATGCAGCAGGTCGGCGGGCGATCAGTGCCTGATTAGAAAGCTTTTTGACTGAGTCGACCCTCAGCGGAAGAACTCATTATCGGACTTAAGTAATTTTTAGACATTGGTTGTCCTCTATGTTGATAGAAGGACTCTCAAGTAAATGGCAAGTACCAAGGCAACACTCCCACTATTCATTTACAAAAAAGCTCCATCACAAAATCAAGACAGAGGTGGACTTTTTAGGAGGAAACAGAAGTGCCGCACCTGTTACATAACAACTACTAAAACGGCAACAAAAGTGAAATTGCACTGGTATACGTTCATTTTGTTTAATAATGTGGCTGTTGTTCCTTCGTACCCATGGGCGATTTGATGGAACTGATTTGATTTTACAGGGTTTAACAGGTGATAGTCAGTAATTAGAGAGTACAGAAGGCTGGTGATGCCATCGATCATTCATCGCTGCGTCATCTGTCAGCTGAGTCAGCTAAATGTCAGCACTGACATGCTGATTTGTCAGTGCTATAGGACGTGATAGATGTGTGCCAGATAGTGGTGGGCGGGTTACAGACCAGTTTCTACCCAGTCAAACATTCGCAGCACCTTGAGGTTTGTTTCCGTCGCTTTCTGTGTAACATTTGTCTGCATCTGAGGTGATTCAGCTGCGTTTTCCAGTGGTTCATCTTGTGTGCATCTGACGGAACAAACACTAAGGCTGTACTCGACTGAGAATTTTGTCAGATTTGGCTGTTCAATATGAAGATTTAACTATTTGTTACTTTTTTTCAGTTCAGCACAACACTGAACTAGTATCGGCCCACATGAGTGTCATGTTTTAGCCTCTCTTGTGTTTTATTGCCTTTTTCATCATCTGTAATGTGAAAGTAAAAGTCTATGTCCTACTATAAATTCTTCTTAAGTCACTAATTTGAGGACTTGGGTCTAATATTAGTCAAAAATAATTGCTATTAACGACAGTAGTAAGAACACAGCAGCAGTATCCCGTGTCATATGAGGTGCAGCTTTGACAGGTGTGTTAATAGGCCGAGGAGAAATAGTGGGAGCCAGGGCAAAAGGATTAACGTTGTGATCTTTTATTTTGTTTCATACAGCTACTTATTATAGCTTTATAGATATATTATAATTCCAGAGCCCAACTCTCCATTGTTGTTAATTTGGGAGGCTTGTTATTGATGCCACAAAATGTCAAATATCAATGAGATTCATGAGGTGTAATCAGGCTGCAACCGTTTTTGTTAATGTTGAAAATAAAACTCAGCTTTTCATGACCAGTGCCTGAACTGATTTAAATGAGGAAACTGGGGAAGCGTCAGAATTTTGTAAGACTTAACAGCAGGGACCCGACTTGTCTTGATTCTCACCACAGTGACTTGGGACTTGCTTGAGACTTAAACGTTAAGACTTGAGACTCCCACCTCTGCTAGTACCACAGAGCGTCTCTCCTGATGGGCTGCTGTAGCACCGTCAGCTGAACAGTCAGTCACAGCAGATGGTAATAGAGGAGGTTGCGCTCTTACTTCTGCATTCTGCATTTACAATGATGCAGCTGAAAAAACAAGTGCAGAGATTCGAGGGACAAAATGTGAGTCGGTGCAGGCTCTTCCTCGCTGATACACCCCTGTGTTTTCAGGAATACAGCACTTTACAGGCTGTGCAAAGGTCTTTGTTATGCATGTAGCTGCGACTCAAAGCATCTTTTCAAACAACGCCTTTATATTCTGTTTTATGCATATAACTACAGTGATGGTGTATTGTGCTGCGAGCACTGCCAAAATGTAGGTGACCTGTACAGAAGTATTGTGCCTGAATGCATCATCTGTATACACTTTTAGAGGACTGAAGCTGCTGTGCTGCTTTCACTGCACGGCTGTTTCAACCAGTGATGGTGTGAAAAAAAAAAACAAGTTTTCAAATACAGAAAAACGGTAAAATATGAGGTTGTTGAAACAAAGTAAGTCAAGGTCATTGTGCAGTTTATCTGTGGCAGTAACGGGCCATCAGGGTCTTATAATACCAGCCCACAAACTTCTGTTCAGTCGTAGTGTTCTGGCCAACGGCCTGGTCAGGGGTCTGCCAAAGTGGCTTTTTATGCACTACTATTACTTTGCTGGCATTTAAAAAGTCAAGGCTGCAAATGAAGTAGGCTAATGTTCAAAATGAAAAGATGGTGCCGCTCATTACAATTATTTGAACATATTACATGCGAGACAGACGTATATTGGCTGATTGTTGACTGATGCTCTGTTTACTGCCCTGGGATCAACATCTGATCGATGCCGAAGTAAACCATTATCTGGCTGACCAACATGTGTTGACTGAACCATGTGACACTTCAGTGATCTCCGTGTAAATAAATCACCCTTTTGTTGATTAACTTTTGAGATGGCAGCATGCCTGACTCCCTATAGTGCCTTACCGCTAATTATTTATAATTCCCAGCAATATGGATCTGAAGTGCTAATGAGATGGCACCCCCTGCTTTGGCCCCCTTCCCATCAGCAGCAGCGGCAGGCCTCGGTGAGGGTTTTAAAAGCGTGCCATCGGCTGACACGTGCCACGGACTCAGCTGCCAATGCGGCTCCAGTCATTGATTCAATGTAGCTGTGAAATGGGCTCAATTTTTTTTCCCCCCAGTGTCTCATAATAAATTCACCGGGGTAATGATAGGTGTCTGAGCTGGCTGCAGTCACAGAACATGACTGTTTATCAGTAATGGCCAGCAGTTTGCCCATTTGAGTGCACACAGAGCGCAGTGTGCACCAATATTACCCTTTTTTTTTACCGCTCTGTCCCCACTATTACTCCTCTCAGCATCACTCCATCCTTGCATCTACAAACCCAATTCCAAAAAAGTTGGGACGCTGTGTAACATTTAAATAAATACAGAATGCAGTGATTTGACCTATATTCAATTGAATACAGCACAAACACCATATATTTAATATTCAAAAAAACAAAAAACAAATCAAACATACAAAAAATAATAATGCATAAAAAAACACACAGATAGTTGGCTAAATGAAATAAAATATGGAAGGAAGTACAACAAAAGGATGTTCACAGTGCAACTTTTTTTTTTTTTAAAAAAGGGATGCATTTGGATCCAGAGAGGTCAGAGTATTTACATATGAGATAATAGGCTGCCATCTTTTGTAAAAACTTGGCAGATTGGCCTCTTAAGGAATATTTCACCTCTTCTAATGACAGAAGAGACATTAAATTGTTATCAGCAATCATTAATCGTGGTCGAGGGTGGATTTGAGTCTTTCCACTGTGCGCCTTCGGGCTGTGAGTGAAGCAAAAGCGACAACATCAGAGTGTTTCTTGGTGAGACTGGCTGGTATAAGGGTTACCCCAAAGATGGCTGTCAAGGAACGTCCATGATTTCTAAAAACCATTTGAAATGTTCCAGTCTGCGTCAGTCTATTTCAGAGGAGCTCGGGCACAGAAAAGTCGGTGGTGTTCCTGGATGTTGTTGTTGTGTATCTCCTCCTCTCAGTAATCTTTCCTTTACTTTTTCTCTCCTCCTACCTCTCTCTCTCTCTCTCTCCCGCCATCCCTTCCTCTACCTCCTCACTCCCTCTTTCTCTCCAAATGGTGCCATCAGTCCTTATTGAGGCCATTGGCCAGGCTCATCACGCAAAGTGCCGCTGGCTGCAGCTGAATGCATCTCTATGGGCTAGCAGCGAGAGCCAGGGGACAGGCCGGAGGATACATCTGCCATGACAGTAATGCACTGACTCAGCGCTCAGTGCTCAACACTGTGGCCTGGACAAGCCCCCGAGGGGGTCTGGACACACATCCAAACATGCACGCACGCACACAGGAAATCAAGTCTGCGGACAGACGAGCGTGTGCGTGCATAAACAAGTGCACAATGTAACTTTGTTTGGATAGGTGTCCGGAGATTCCTAAATGTTGAGGAATATACACATGCACACAAATATATACAGAGAGAGTCGGCCGTGCGGTGGGACACCCCAGGTCCCTCCTCTGTCTCCTCTCGTGTTCACATAGAGATTCAGACGGCAGCCCATTTTCCAGCGAGCATCTGGAATACAAAAACAACCATCGACCCTCTGGCCACCCGTTCTCTGCCAAGATAAAATTTGCTTCCTTCCAACAGCGTCTTCTGTTTGCCTCTCTTTTCCCGAGCTTTATTTCCCTCACATCATCGTAAATTGCCTCCTTTGTGAAATATACAGTGTGAGATGGAGGGATTCTTTGAAACACACACACACACGCGCGCGCACACTTGGGGGATTTTGCAGGGATACTGGGAGTGCTGCAGCTGTCGTCCTAACAATGATAAATGGCAAAGAGACAGGTTGAGATGGTTTTGTCTTTGTTTGCGTCGGCATCAATTGTCCCCCTGAGCAGAACGGTGATAATGCCTTTAATGGCTCAATCTCCATCAACTTCATGAGCAAAACATGCACAGGCATGTGTGTGCCCGGACGCACACGCGCACAATTACCGTCCCGTCCATATGCTGCGATTCCCACGTCCCCTCCTTCTTCCACCTCCCTCCCAACCGGCCTTGATTCCTTCGGCTCGTCTCTGCTGCGTCTCTTTCTTCTGGTCCAGTTTTTGTTCCACACCATTGTTTGATGTCAAGGCCACCTTAATGAATGTCTCCCCCCTCGTACATCCGACTTCCCCAAAGCAGCGTGGGAGGAAAGATGTCATACATCAACAAATGTTGGGAGAGAGAGCACTGCAAAAAATGTCATCATTACGATTAATTTTTTAAAAAAGAGATTACATGTCCTTTTACATGTCCTTTTATCTGAACTGTGGCAGTGTGCGTATGTGCGATGAACTGAAGACTTTCTAACCAGTTTTCCCACACTCCCGTGCTAATATACTCAAAGAACCCAAGGATAAGTGAAGGTAATTCATCACTTTGAGTTAAAAACTGTCAGTCACATGTTGCAACATTGCATCAGAGCACTAAAATCAGGAGATCAGGCTATAAACTAACATTTTGTAAAACAAGAAAAAGTCCAATTTCATTTAACTGCACGCATTTGGAAGACAAGAGACGACTCGGTCCAAAAATCAGTTTGATTTAGCAGATGTGGTCCAATCCTAGTCCTCGCAGCATGTGTCTGATCTGTCAGCACCAGTACTCCATCTCACAAGTAACATGCTAAAAGAAAAATTGCCTTTGTTATTACCATCGTATAATGTTTAGACAGCATTTATTTTTCAAAAATTCACTAAGACAAGCCAAGAGAAAAGGAAATCTCAAAACCTGATAAATCCAATGATGAAAATTGCACACAAAAGGAACATAGGAAACTAACTTTGCCAATGAGATAAAATTCTGAAACATACTCTGCCAACAGTGAAATAATTTTTATTTGTGTCCAAAATGAGCGCCAGGACCTTGAAACGAAAAATCACCAGAGTAAATATTAAGGTCCTTGAAGTCTGGGGTGATTCAAGTAGCTACTCAAATCAGGTTCAGCCTTGGAAATGGACACAATTAAGTGAATCTGATCTAATTTCTTTTTTCAGCTGTTAAAGCAACATTTATATAACTATTCTGCCTTAAAAACCCAACTAAATGTAGCTGCTGTTAGGTAGTTAGCTGTACTGCCTGGACTTGTAGCTCAGAGTACTCGGGGAGTGTTGGTGTTTACACTTCTAGCACAGGAGCTTTGGACCGCTGGCAGGGGGAGGTTTTCGGGCCCAGGGCGGCTGTGAATACTGGAAGAGAGCGGCGCCGGTGTCATGCAAGAACCAGAGTCCGGCGAGTGGGAAACGTAACCGGGCTCAGACTCCACAGGCAAAAGGACAGAGGCAATGAAACCAAAAGGGACATTGACGGAAAAAGCTTAGAAGAGAAAAAGAGCGGCAAGAGACCGCCAGACAATAGTAAATGTCAGACCGGCTTTTAGTCGTTGGCGAGAGCTTTGTGAAATAAAAGGCTGCGAGACAGACACAGAGCTGGTCATCTCACTGTTAGAGTAGTAAGTAATATTAGTTGGCTCGCAATGTCTTGTGTTGCACTTGCTTGATGTTTGGCTGTGCTGCATTTGGAAGAGAGAAGAGACAACTCTGTCCAAAAATCAGTTTGCTTTAGCAGATGTGGTCCAATCCCAGTCTTGACAGCGCGTGTCTGATCTGTCAGCACCATTGCTCCATCTCACAAGCTACATGCTAACTTCAAGAAAACACCTAAGACAAACTGCTGTAAGAGAAAAGGAAATCTCAAAACCTGATAAATCCACTGAAAATCACAAACAAAACAAAAGGAACATACTGTAGGAACTAACTTTGCCAATGAGGTAAAATTCTGAAACATACTCTGCCAATGGGTTCTGAAATAATTTAATTTGTGTCCAAAATGAGTGCCGGGGCCTTGCAAACAAAGGAAAGATCCTTGGTGTTTGGGGTGATTCAGGCAGCTACTCAAATCACGTTTAACCTTGGAAATGGGCACAAGTGAATCTGATTTTATTTCTTTTTTCAGCTTTTAAAGCAACATTATGTAACTATTCCACCTTAAAAACAGCCTCCAAATCATTTTGATGCTACACTGACCTGTAATAAAATGAATGTTGCCCCTGTTATTGGCTTTCTTGTACACCCTGTACGCCTGTTCTTGCACTATGTAACCTTGGTGGCCAGGCTGCGAAAAGTGCTTTACGGCAGCGGTAAGTCACACACCACCAACTGTGTCACTGACTTTGGTGAAACATGTTTTCTGGTTTCCCTCTGATGTCCTCAACTCTCATTTACTCTGATTTATGGTGTTGGTGTTTACACCTCTAGCACAGGAGCTGTGGACTGCTGGGAAGAGGAGGTTTTCAGGCCTGAGGCAGGGGGAAGTACTGGAAAAGCGTGGCGCCGGTGTCATCCGGCGTCATTCCAGGACTGGAGCAGGGCGAGCGAGAAATTTAACCAGGCTCAGACTCTATGGACAAAATGACAGAGGCAAAAAAAAAGACGCAACAAGATGAGAAGAAATAACAAGCACAGAAATTACGATGAAGATGTAACAAGAACAAAACTGACATAAACGATGGATGTCTGGCTGTGTTAGCAAAGTTGTCAACTTAGTGTTTGATTATAAGTAATGTCATTATAACAAATGCATGTGTAGCTGGTCATATGGTCAATTGCACTCTGAAACTGGGGGCGCCATGTCACAAAAAGCGTTGAATATTACATACTGTGACTTTAAGAAAAAATACTTGTTGCGTTTTTTGACTTTTTATTCAATATTTAAACAAAAATTCCGAAAACGCAGTCTCTGTCCCACTGCATGTCTTTTCTCTTCCAGTAATTAACATCTGCTATTGTTGTTCTCTTTGCTAATGTAATACAGACATGCTAATCATGACACCAAAATCATCCAAGGAGTAATTTCTGAAAGCATATTGTGTTTAAACAACACCAACATACATAGAAAAGTTGTAGATAAAGGAAATACTGTTCGTAAAATTCAACTCTCCTTACAGTAACGTTAGCTTGTGAGGCAACAGACGCAGCATGAATGAACAGAACAACTGTTACTCTGCTGTTTAGGATTAGGCTACATGGGTTGCACTGAATTAATTCAAACAAATTATGTGTTGGTTCAAATTTGTTCAAACGTGATTGTTGTGACAGCCCTACTCAGTAGGAGATTAAACCAAAGTGGTTACTTTTTGCAGTGCAATAGACGGAGAGAGAACAAGAGGGAGGAGGAGGAGGAGGAGGAGGAAATGGTCCCAGCTGACCTCTCACTTGAAGCCAAAGAGACAGTAAAAACTCATCTGTGTTTGTGTGCTTGGCAGCAGGCAGACCCTGTGTACACACAGCCGTGGAGGCCTAATAATATTTTCCAAAGGAGATGAATCTGTTTTTCTTTTTGTGGTCCCTCAGATGGACCTCAAACCTTTTTTTTTTGCTGAACTGATGGAACAGATGGCATGGGTGTTGTGACCGCTGGCTTCTAACAGCAGGTTTGCAGCGTGTTCCTAGTCCTACTTACATGAAAGTGATAGTAGTTAGTTGGCCTCACAGGACTGATGGCGGGACAGGAGCATGGACAACTGAGCACAGAGCTCAATTACCTTTATTGTGTAGGAAGTACCATCTGCTAAAGGAGCTAAATGTGAGAGGTTTAGTTTAAAATGTTTAAACATTACCTAAAATGATTAGGAACATAAACCTTTTAAGTTATGATATTACCACAATTAAAAGTCTACAATATATTTATCATGATACCAAAAAACAAAGGAAAAAAAAAAGAATTAAATTAATGAACCATGTAATGTTGCTGTAGATATTGTCACAGTCCAGTAACAGTATTGAGACTTTTTTTTTATTGCGTTATATTGTTACATCCCTAAAAATTTTGGACAGAATGTGAAAAATAAAATAAAAAAAACAACAACTTGATGCATATGTATTTTGCAGAGATATCTACCAAAGCATGCTAGCAAACTAGTTAGGACCCATCTTGTCTCATAATACCACTTCTTACCTGAAGAGGTGACAGTGAGTCACTGTAGCGTCCAATCCGCCCTCACTTCAACAACACCAAGGTGGTTTTCTTGCTGGATTTGGCTGCTGGCACCCTGGGTTGCACCAGCTGTCCTGTCTTACTCAGTCTTCCAGAGGTGGGTGCTGACTGATGCCAGACCTCCCTCTCACTCCACTCCCAGTTCAGGCCTGTCTCGTCCCCAGAGTTCCGCTGCCTGGCTCGCCCGGCTCCAGTTCTGCCACCCATTCCAGTACTACTCCCTGCCCCATTCTCCGCGGTGTCCCCTCTGTCCCAGGCCTGAAAACCTCCTCTCCAAAGCTCCTGTGCTAGCTATTTGAGCTCTTAGCAGAGTCAGCTAATAGGACCGTTAGCTGCACGACTAACTAAGCTAACTAGCTCACTGCAGTATAACTTTCTAGTGAGTCAAACCTGCAATAGAAAACTTTCTGAGAAGAACATAAAAATCCTTAATTATAGGTTCAGCTGTTTTGAGTAAATTATCTTTTCTGTAATGCGGTGCTTGATTACTGCTGTTTCAAAAGATTCTTGAGTGTTTTGCTATTAATTCTCAATTTGTCACTAACTGTGCTCCAAAGGATTTCCTTGGAATAACTATACAGACATTAGAATTTATACAGGGCACCTACTGTGGGGTGAATCTACAACATCACAGTTATGGAGGAAACAGTATGTGGCTACAGCTCCTTTTTGTAGTTTAAGTGTGCTAAAAACAGCAGGATTGTTGCTAATAAATATTGCTTTTTGCAGTTAATGTTGAAAAAAAAAGCCAGAGAGCTAATGTAATACTTTTTTCTGATAACTTTTTTAAAAATTGTTTCATTATTGATCTCAATCAAATCAAAAACATTTCTGCAATTAGATCATTTAGCACTCACATGCCATAAATAGAATTTCAATCTCTTAAGGGAGCCATTTTATTGGATTTTGACCAATTATTACCAACACGAGTACATAATTGTTTTAGAAGCTTCATCAGCTGCCACGGAGTACGACCTCACGGGAGATTCAGACCGCTCTGAATGATTTCAGTGAGTCAATATTGTCTGACAAGAAAAGTTACTGCAGAGAGTCAGGCAGGGAAATTTACTGCATAAACATCAGCGCCCTGTCATTACAGCAGCATGAACAGGATGAGATCGTTTTGCCCGCGGGCATTCGGCCCATAATGCATTGGCTGCGGAGGCCTGGTTACCTTTACCCAGCCCTGTAATGAGTCAGTGGTTGCCGGCTGGTGGGAAACGGGGGTAACTTCGAGAAACGTGATTGAAAGTCAATGAAATAGAATGAGTCCTATTGATCTCTGTCGCAGATACACAGCAGGGGGGCAGACGCAGGCTGGCAAATGACCCCATTTAACTATAATGTGTAAAGCCCCAGTTATCGAATCACCCTTCCACATACGAGTCAGTATGCCAAACCGTGCTGTAAATCTAATAGCTTGGTGCCTCTGTAGAGCAGAATCATTACTCTCATAAGGACTCAGTGCTGTTGGGTAGTAGAAAAAAAAATATGGTAACATTATTATCACATTTTCCTCAGTAACAAATTACTATTTTGATTTCTGTCTCGGTTCAGTAGTTTTTCGTGGTTTAATTTCAACAGTTTGTTGCTGTAATCACCCTCTTTAAATAGTGCGCTGAAGTTAAGTTCACCCAGAAACTATAATTTTCTTCATCCCAATTTGTTTTCATCAGGATCAGTAGCCTCCGCTTTTGGTTCAGCCGCTACCATTAAGCTAACTGTCCACATAAAATGAAAGCTGCATTGATTTTACAGCAGCAAAGGAAGACAGGAGCTAAAGCTATCAGGTTTTACTGACAATTCCCGTGGGAATATAGAAAAGTATTTCACTGTATTTCTAACGTTAAAGCAGCAATGCAGCAATTGAAAAAATGGGCACAGCAGTCCTAATAGCGAGTTGGAGCCATAGATGGAACATTAAATAGGTTAAAATCCTATTTAATATACAATCCATGGTTAAAGCGAGTTGTTTCCCCTTGCTTCCTCCTCCCCAGGCTCAGGGAAGCTCTGCAGGAGTGCAGGACGCACGCAACTTTGTAAATTTGTAAAGCGACAACTTGTAGTCCTTGACTACTAGTTGATCAGCTGTTCACAACTCTGTCAACTCTCTGTCAAAGCAGCTACAGCTTCAACACTTTATTAATGATTTATTATGGCTTATATTTAAACTTGACCTGTTTCCTTGATCTCTGCTGACACATCGTGGTCATTCTGTGATTTGTTACAGTGAATATATTACAGATTTCCCATTTAAAGTGTGCAGGATGTCATTTTGAAGTTGTACCAGTAAAATAATCATTAGAATTTGAATGTGCGATGTTTTATGTCTACATATTTGATGATAGGTAGTCATTGCAGACATCATCTGTCTGAGTGTGTCCATATTTTCTCTCAATGAATTTTTTTTTTTTTTTCAGCATTTGGCACCGTTTTCTTCATCTTTTCAGCACTTGTGACAGTGTGAATCACTGTTTTATCAATTAGTGGCACAGAGTAGCTTAGAAAGCCCTTGAAAGTTTTTCTTAGTAATATGAAATATTCATGACAAAATAAACAACAGTCAGTTAAACATTTGAATAAAACTGTACGCCAGTGTTGTCCGACTCAAGAAAAATCGATGCAACAGAAGCAGAGATGTCGTCTTTTTTTTATTCCACACATTCTTCCTCCTTCCTCCTTGTCAAAACCTGGCGCCTACATTTCCTACAATAAAGGATGTAGGATACTGGATATTTTCCGATATCTGATATACTGTACTAATGTTTTCCAACTTATTTTGGCTGTTTGTTGATGCTGATTCCAATATATGCACATATTTTTCCACCCAATTTAGTGGAATCAACATATTGTTATGTAGACATAAAATACAATGTTTTTTTTTGATATGTGCACATTCACTGGGCAAAATACTGCTGACAGTTTCTTCACAGTTTCATCGTAATTATCAAGGTAACAGTTCTTAAGATGCAAAAAGCAACTTTGTTATCTGTTTGCACTGCAGACATACTTGTGTTGCTTGTGTATAACTAAAGCCTTATCTTATCAACCTGTCATATCGGCAAAATGTTCATTTCAGGATGATAGAATTTTTCATTTTAAAGCTTTTATTGACAGATGCGATGATGTTATGATATTATTATTATGCTACGGCTTACAATACATTATCTTAGTACTGCATCTCTGTATCAGAAAGAAAGAGGTATGTCAGTATTTTTGATGGTACTGAAAATCTCGATTGTCTGGATTTCTTAATACCCTGGTATACCATAATATTTATATTATTTATACAGCCCAAGCCTAATTTAGGTATTATTTATTACATGTTTCAGAGTAAAAACTAAGCTATAATGCTTCATAATGACTGTGTGGGTGTGGTTTGATTAGATGGGGTTGACAACGAGCAAGAAACCCACAAATAATGCTAAATTGCAATTGGTGTGCAAGTATGTAACATCACTTTTTTTTCCTGGTTCTGCCCAACTTCAAACCAGTGAGAAGGACAAGAAAAACACGTATCTCATGTAAAATGACAAAAACAGTTGTAACTCTGGCAAAACTTTGTAAAATTTTGCATTCATGTAGAACCCCATCGCTCATAGTGAGAAACTGATCGAGAAAAAAAATGTTTTCGGGGCCTTTGACACACTTTTTTTTTCACATGAAAACATTACACGCTTCATTCTGGAGGGTGTAGATTGAAATCAGCAAATGAAAAGAGGACAGAGGTTACCTCTCAGAGTTCCCAGGCTGAAAATGAAACTTCTCTCAACAAGATTATTATAAAAGCATAAAAACAGGTGGCTGTGTGTGTGTTCTCATGCAGAGATCTGGTAGTTGTTTGTCAGACCCTCCCAGGCTGTCTGGCATGCCTGTAGGTCATGGTTGGCTGTCTTCAATGACACATCTGTCTCTCTCTGAAAGCCTGGCCCTGCAGTCCAGAGAGCAAGCTCTGGTTACCTGAGGGGCCTCCCTCGTACTCTGAGCCCATATCAAAGCAGGGAAAGAGGCCACATTTCAGACGTCCAGAGGGAGGAGAGAGGGGAGCTGCTGAGAGACTGTTTTGCTTCTCTTTACTTTGGATACATCTCAATAGTTAGAGGAAGTGCTCTTTCCATCAATCCGTTGCTTTAGCGATTGTCACTCATAAAAGATATCGCAAAGAGCAACGTGAGGAGGGGCGACCTTATTCTGTTGAGCTGCAAGATGACTTAAAGAATGACCTTCACTCAGAGCATAATGGCCTGAAATGACCAGGTGCCGACAGTCCTCTGTCATTAATAAGCTATGAAGAGGTGACATGAGGACAAATTAAAAGGAGGCACAGGAAGAGAAAGAGACAGATGTAGGGGGGCTTATGGGACATATTTTCATGCTGTGCAACTTCTTCATGACAACAATGGTAGCTTTGTTGGACTGGATTTTT
>JAJHUR010079182.1:0-15458 GCA_027495735.1 Lutjanus campechanus
GCAGTGAAAATGTCTGGACTTCAGTTGAAGTACCCTCTTATATTTGGAAAGCAGCAGCAGCAGCCATTCAGTAAAGGGCATTAAATTATAGATTTCCAGCTCAGTTCTGTGTCCTTTATCTTATCGATGCCAGAGGAGAGGAGAGCAGCTTTTGTGAGTGCTGCAGCGACAACACGACCATTCAAAGTTTCCACTCAGCCATGAAAAACCATGATGACATTCAATTGTTTCCTCAACAATCTGTCAGGTGGGGACTTAATTATGTCTGTTCTGCACTCAGACTCACAGCAGTGCTTCTTTGAATCCCCTGAAACTACCCAGCTGAACAGATAAAACATTTCACCTTTTTCTTAACAACGGCAGAGAGGTTTGGTGGTTAAACGGTAAGAAAAGATATTATCTCAGATGACAACATGAGACAGTTAGTGCCTCCCACTTTAAACTGAAGCCGTTGGTGTCTGGAAGCATGAAGTGCAGGTTCAGCTGTTTCTCTGGCTAATGGAGCACAATGCCTGTAATAACCAACCTCTCCAGCTGAGCAGTAAACGATGGAGCCTGCTGTCCCCGCCTCAGTGCCGAACAAAATCTAAAAATGAGAAGTCTGGCTGGGGAGGGAACGGGGCCTGGAGGATGCAGATAACTGAGAAACATTTTTCTCTTTCCAACATCACAAATCTGCAGTTTTATTTTAGGGACCACGTTGACCACTGTGCAGTCAGTGTTGCATGCAGACTTTTGGTAATTTCATGGCAGGATTCATGCTGGAAACATGGTGGAATGAGGTCCATGTGCCAAAATACTTTTCTCGTTTGTTGATGAAGAGAAGTCACTTGGTTCTCTAATGCGAAAGAAACTCACTTACTTCCCATCCATCCATCCATCCATTTTCTTCTGCCCAGGGCAATCCAGACGCCTGTCTCTCCTGCAACACTCCCATGGTGCTCTCAGACCAGACGAGATATGTAGTCCCTCCAGTGAGTTACGGGTCAACCCCAGAGTCTCCTAAGGAAGGCCTCAAAAGCCTCCAAAGGAAGGCACCCAGGAGGCATCTTAATCACCTCAGCTGACTCCTGTCGATGCAAAGGAATGGTAGCTGTACTCTGAGCTCACTCCAGATGTCCAAGCTCCCCACTCTGTCTCTACAGTTTGATTCCACAGAGCACGGCTGTGCCACGTCCGCCCGAGCTAATCACTGCCATTCAACACGGGGCTTATGATTCCACCAGCAGCGCTGCACCATGTCCCAGAAACTTATCTCTGCTCTGCTCTGCTTCAAATATGCACAAGTGTATTTTGACGGATGCCATGTCAATCTGCACAGAGCAGATCAAGCAGGCAGGAAGTCAGACACAGGAACACCCAGGATAATCTGGTCAATTTTCACAATAAAAGACCCCGTGCTCACAACCAGACCAAACACAAACTGTTTAACTACGTAGCCTACTTATCTATGGTTCAACAAAATATGAGCAAGTAAACATACTCAGGGAGGCAAAACGTTCTGCTGCTGAAACACTTTTGAAATGCTGCTGGTAGGACACTGCTGTGTGGAGGACGGATCAAAACCATGTCACAGATGTGCTGTGCCCAGTGGAATCAACAGGTAAGCCACCCCACAGAGGAAACTCAGGTCAGCCACTTGTATCTACAATCTCATTCGTTAATTCACCACCCAAAGCTCATGACCGCAGGTGAGGGTTGGAACACAGATTGACTGGTAAATCAAAAACTTTTCCCCTCTTCCTGGTGAGACAAGCTGTCCATCTCAGGCTCTGTTTTACTCTCTAATGAAGATCCTGAGATATATAACCATGGCCTCAGACTTGGAGGCACTGACTCTCATCTAGCTGCTTCAAACTCAGCTGCAAACTGCCAGAGTGTGTGCTGCAGATCAGGATCTAAAGGAGCCAACAGAACCACATAATCTGCAAAAAACAAAGGTGTAATTCTGAGGTTCCCAAACCGGACATTCCCTTCACCCCAGCTGTGTGTTGAGATCCTGTCCATGAACATCACAAACATCAGCCGGAAACGTGTTTGATTTTGTGCTGAGGGGCACACAGCTCTCACTTTGGTTATACAAGGACAGGATGGTTCATAGGAGCAGCCCCATAGTCCCATAGTAGCCTGCACAAGATTCCCCGGGGGACATGGCCTTCTCCAAGTCCAAATCACAAGTGACCTGGATGGTTAAACTCCCATGACATCATCAGCTACCCTGCATGGGTAAAGAACTGGTCCACTGTTCCATGGCCTGGTAAACCTTCCCAGATAGGCTGAGCAGTGTGATAGCCCAATAATAGGAACCGCCACCGGAGTTTGGCACTCCATAGGTACTGCCTCTGACCTCCAGGCGACACAGAAGAGACGTGTCAGCCAAGACAGTCAAATAATGCCCAGCGCCTTCAGCATCTAAGGATGAATTTCACCCACATCTGGCTCCTGGCTGCCAAGGAGATTCTTGACCACCTTAATGATCTCTGCCGGGCATGTGGGTGAAAACTGTGAGTTTTCTCCCAGAAGGCGGCGTGACCTTGCTGACTCGGGATGCATGATGTATTGGATCGTGATATTGTCACCCCTTTAACAACCTGTTTTGATGCATGAACATCAAAATAAATATATACATAACGATTCAAATTTTGACAGTTTTGCAGCCAGAGGACCTGCTGCTTGATAGCTGATAATCATTTTACTGTTAGATCGTATGTCTAAATTGTGTATTATTGGATAAATCACTTGATTTTAGGTCAGCTGCAGTTTCTAAGTTTCACTTTCAATTTTTTGTAATAGGTCTGAGTGTGAAGTGTGAGTGTGGGAACTGGGATGTTTCCAGTGTTAAATGGGTAGGTGTGCCTTCTTGAAACATCATCATGATCCAATGCAATCAAGGATTTTCTTTTCAATTATTTTGCCAATAATTATGATTAATATTTTCTTGTGAGAAGCTTGAACCAGTAAACTTTTGATGATATGAGTCCAGCTGATACAACAAGAAAACAGAGTTGCAGCAGAGCAGCAGCACAAACACACAAACACAATTATTTCCATTGTTTCCATAAAGCAGTCCTGATCATTGATTTGCAGCATTGCCTACAATAGGCTTGTGCCACTAGAGAAATAAACAGAGGAATATTTCACCAGTAAAGCAAATAATGAAGTCACTACTGGTCCCATATCGCCAACCCCCGGGGACTGTAGCCAAGAAAAATGCAACATTGTCAAACACAGGCTCTACATAATTAAACATACATATTACATGACCAACCCTTTTCATATCCCATAACTCAGAGTTATGTTTCCAGGGGTCTCTGGACACTAAATGACCGTTTTCCATCAAGCATCATTGATTCACTATAACTGCAGCTGGAAGATTCCTGCTGTTTTTAATTTTCACTTTGAGTTTTCTTCCAGCACGGTGGATGACTCAGGCCTATAGAGAAGACATTAGGCAGATCTATTATTGTCAGATTTGATGGAGGTTTGGCAGCAGGATTCATTGTGTGCACTTCATCTGCAGAGGACAAGTTTAATAAGTGGCTCTAGGTTTCCTGTCTTCCATTAATTCCTGATAATGGACACCTTGGGGGCATTGTCCCTTACATGAAGCACAATTTGAAGGCGCTACCGACTTCAGCATCTGCAAGTGCCACAACTGCCAAATAAATAAATTAATAACATCATCCCCATTGTTGTGCTCAATGAATTGGGTGGAATGTTAAGTGGGAATAAACAGCTTTTTGGTGTCATTTGTTTTGCTATAAAATAAGGACGCTAGCCACATTTAGATTGATTCCCTATAAGCCCTGCTTTCATTATGCAAATCTGTCTGCCGCATATTTTTCCTGAGAAAATTATGTCTCTATTATAGACTAAATTAATGCACAAATTCATGCTTTTTCTTTTTTGAGTTGTGTATTTATTGTTTTTTCATTACAGAATCGTGTCAAGAACTTCGACAATATCAGAAACAAAAAAAAAAGAGGAAAAAAGAAGAAAAAAGCATCAACAAATAGTCAAGTCAAGCAAGAAGACAAAATAAAAGATTTGAAATCAAGGAATACTGTATAACAAAAAACAAATATAAACAATAACACAAATTAACAAAACTGAATTTAGAGAGTGAGTACAATTTGATTCACCATAAACATTTTATTATTTCAGATATCCAAATATTAACTAGATAGAAGAGGCATTAGCATGTTAAATCCTCATTTCCACACTTTAAGTAAGTAGTATTAATGATAGTAATAATAATAATGATGTATAAATGTGCCTTTCCTATTACAAATTGTGTTAAGTCTTAAGAGGTGTCCATTTTGCCATGAAGACATCTATTTTTGAATGAAGGTTAGTGGTTACGGATTCTGTGTAATACACTTTTTTAACCATCTTTCTCCACTGATTTAATGTAGGTGGTTTCTGCTATAAAAAGTACAAAGTGCATTAAATATTTTTCTGATATTGGTCATAATACTCTGTAATTATACTCTATATACAGAATAATCTTCTCTTTAATTTCTTTATTTCATGCTTTTTGTCCTCATGTTTTCTTAAAATGTTACTCCCGTCTCCACCCCCTCGACACCAAACCTTGGCTGCAGTTACTCGTTTGTGTGGAACAATAACGTTACTCAAACTCTGTCATTACTACGCAGTGCACATCATAACAGCAGCTTTCAATTAACCTCCTCAGCGAGCATGCTTCCTTCTTCTCTCTTATTCCCAGACCGTTGTTGATCATTTCTCCACGGAGCTTGACTCTGAGGAAACTGTGTTTCCTGGTGTACAGGAATTGGAGCACAAACAATAATGCAACTTGGAAACACGAGGCGGAGAGCTGAAAAAGTTGTCTGTTTCAACATAAACGTATAGTTCACCCAAAAATGAAAATTCAGTCATTATCTACTCACTCTCATGCTGATTGAAAGTTCGGTTTAGTTTTTTAGTTCAAAAGAACACTGCTGGAGATTCAAATGAGAGCAATGATGCAGAATGTTTCAAACAATGGAAGTGAATGGTGACCAGTTTTCAAATATAAAGAAATGTCTCCATACTGCTCATCTGGCATAATCCAAGTCTCCTAAAGCCCTGACATACCAAACTGACTGAAAAATTTTATTTTTAGCCTGAATCTTCACTGTAGATTCTTAGCTTGGAGCCACATTCGTGTGCACATGCACACTGTCTGAACTGTGCTGTGTGTGGTGCGACAGTGTGCAAACGGCACGTCGGGAATTTAGGAGACATGCATTCTCAGTCAAGAATTCACACCTGTATGTGACACAAACTGAGTCATTCACAGCTCATTGATTTGGTTTTCAGGCACCAAAGTGTTGAAACAACCGACCAACATAGCCATCCCTACAAAGCCATGACTCTAGCATGGCCAAAAAAATCAATTATGGATCAAAGTTCGACTGCAGGAATACATGGAATTTTAAAAATACAGGTGATATTCTGTTATTCTTGTTAATGGGAAAACAATGAATAAGCAACTGGTGCTGAGATTTGTCATGTCTGTCATGCTGAGTAGCAGCTGACAATAATACTGACTGTAGAAAAATCTTTCTTTCCATTTCATATCCTTGCACCACTTTTATCCAGTAAACACAGACTGATCCCTGGTCCCTTTCAGTGCTGTCTGTTCTCATCTCCTGAGTGAAACCAAAACACTCAGAATTCTTTGTTTCTTTGCTTAATGAAATAAAATGAAATGCGGCCTTGACAGTCAAGGGCATCCATGCTGCGTCTGTCTGCGGTTTGTCAACAGTCCCCTCTGTGCTCGCCATCTGCTTGAGAGGTGAGAGACGAGCATCCAGGCAACCAGAATTACCTTCCAGTACAATTAAAAACTGGCTCCCAGACAGTAATTGTCTGAAAGAAAACAAAGAAAAACTGAGTGATAAAGCTCCAACATGCAACAGATGGTGGCTGACCTCCATTTGTTCTTCGTCACATCTGGACGTCGTAGCAGGATATGATCAGTCCCACTGGAGCTCACTGACTCCACTCTACAGTAACTACCTCAATGAGCCAAGAAAAAAACACAAAACATGACCCCATCAATGGACATGCATTATTCATCTTTCTATTTTAGGTAGAAATGGACAAAAACAAACATTTATCTTGGAGGGAAGATGGAAGTCCAAAGTGGCTCTATAATTCTTTACTTGAACAAACGGATCCGAACTTGCCATCGCCAGACTCATTTGCAAATGTGAATTAGTCCAGAACGTCTCCTTCATTTTAAATTTCTAGAGGGTCTTATCAGCGCTCACAGATCAAAATGCATCTGGACCCAGTGGGATAGACCCACAACCATGAAGAGCAACGAAGCGTGACAATCAATCAGAGCAATGAAATGTGACATAGCGACATCACACGGCGTTCACCTGGTCACAATGGGCCTCGTGCAAGAACAACTCGTACGATCAGATTTGTTCTCGTGTTTTGAATTTTCTTTCAGATACGAACAATTTACGAGCGGTGCAGACCTGTCGTAGAGTCGTGCACTGTCAGTCTGCTGGTATCCAAACCGAAGTTTGTCACTAATAACTGTATATTTCAATCATTTGAAGACATTTTGAGTTTAAAAAATAAATTACACTTCATAATTATGTCGACATTATCCTGTCAAGTCAAGTGTATTGATCATATATCTGCACATGCAGGTTTATGAAGTCTCTGTCCAAGTGAACGTCCTCATTTATTCTGTCCTCTGTCTCTGTGATGAAAACTTCCCTTTAACCCCCTCCTCTTGCTGCAGTCATTGATCCCCGCTTACTGTGGCAAATCTTCTTTAAGTCATTTTCATATCGAGACGTTACCTCTTTATTTCAGTGACAGTCCGACCCTCCGGCAACACGGCATTAACAGCGCTCGCTTTTCCCATTTCTCTGCTTTAGCAGGTCTTTTAATTCCACTGCTGACGCTGTTAAAATGACAAATCTTACTTTATGGATCTCTGAAAGCAGGACGTCAAACATGAATGAACACTTCCTGACATACGGAGCAGGAAGTGCAGCCGTATGTGGTGTTATTGGGGTGTTATCATGCACATGCAGTCACATATACACATTACAACTAAACAGTACACTAAATATGTTTCTGAAAACATTTTTGGAATTATAATAACAGAATCTTGATTTATATTTGATCAGACTTTAGACTTCTCTCTGTCAGTCGATACCATATTAAATAAATGAACGTGATTGGCCGAACCGCATCCAAGGCTGGTGGAATTCCCAAAATATGAGAAACAACCATCTTTTTTCTTTTTTGCTTGCTCCCCCTTTTAGGAAATGTGTGTTCCAAAAAATCACTAGTAAGATTTACCTCCCCTCGTGATGTCACAAAGGGCTTAGCACGACTTCTAGGTAGGTGACCGTCACACCCACTGACCACCTAGTCAATCACAGTGGGCAGCGCCTGCTCCCCTGAGCAGGGAGCTGACCAATCAGAATAGACGGCGCTTTTCAGGAGGGGAGACAGGAGCTAAAACAAAAATGGCCAGTATAAGAAAATAACATGTTTTATGAACATTAAAGCCTGTAAACCTATTCTATTAGAACCCCCAAATAAATCCTTTAACGGTCAGTGAAAAATACACCAGTACAAATAAAATTCCAGCATTTACCTTTTAGGAAATCCTCTGTCTTCCCTAAAATCGGATGAGAATATGGATAATTAATGAGTTGGGTCTAACAGCTCTTAGTCCTGCCTCTACACTTCATTTTAGCACCCCATCAGTGCTGGACAAAGGTCTGACTGAACCCATTATCCTTCTGGAATAGAAGAAAAAACATCCTGGCTTGTTTGTGTTTCTTTAAACCAATCACAGTCGTCTCGGGTGGAGCTCAGCCCCAGAAGGAGCAGCGGGATTCTTGCAAGACAGATTCGCAGTGGAACGTTTGCACATGGGGAGGCGAGTCCTGACATTAAAAAGACAGAAGCCTCGCACAAGAGAGGGTAACTTTCTTGCTAGCTTTTAATTCATATAGGGTGAACAGATGTCCAGATTTACAAGGAGTTCCACTCATTCTTATCTGATCACCCGATGTTCATACTGTTAGCCAGGTTAGGTTGAGGGCAACTTGTCGTTTTCAGCACACAAGTTAGCTCAGAGGTTCTTGTTATTGTGTCGTTTAGTGATGGAGACTTTGCAAATGGTAACGTGCAGGTTGTGGGGAGGGAGAAGAATGCTGACTGTCAGCCAGCAGGGACAGACTAAGTTTAGCTTATCACAAGAACTGATTAGCCGAGGCCCATCAAAAGTCCAGTCCATCCAAGAGACAGTGGGGGTATTGTCAGGGGTGAACACCAAGAAGCTAACTCTAATTATTTCATGATTTATGATCCCACAGTTCCCATGAAAGAGCAAGTCGAGCACTCATGGCTTCCACACGTTACCTGTAGAACATGTTTGCACTTAACGCAGCACTTGTTGTAAAATGTTGTATTGCACTTAACGCAGCACTCCTTTTTTATCTCTTATTTTTGCTAAAGTAGGTTTTATTTTCCTTCTTATTTTACATGAATTATGGCATCCTTTTCCTGTTTTTAACGTTCAGTCTACGTCTTTATGTGAAGCACTTGGTGCATGTTGTAAAGGACTTTGAGCTACATTTCTCGCATGAATGGTGCTGTAAAAGAAAAAACATGTTATTATCATAATATATTATTATTTAATTCTGTGGATTTTCTATTCCACTCCTCTGTATTTGCCACTCTGGAACTGATGTTGCTGTTGAATTGTTAATGTTTTTTTTTTAAAATTTGGTGAGCACCACAAATTCAATTTTGCTCACTTCATTTGTTTTAAAAGGAAGCAGGGAAATGTCAGTGAGAGAAATCTCAAAACCTGACAAATAAATCCAACACTTGCATGGATAGATGCTAGAAAACGCTTTGAGCTGTGTTTCTTGTAAGCAAGGTGTTGTAAAATAAAGTTAATTATTATATTATTATTCATTCTGTGGTTTATATGATTCCCCCTCTCTGTATCTGGGCACTCTGAAAAGAAATGTTGCTGTTGAATTGTTAATGTTTTTTTTTTTTAATGCTGTAAGCGGCACAAATTAAATTTTGTTCATTTCATTTGTTTTAAAAGTTGGAAGCAGAAATGTCAGAGACACAAAAACATTGGTGTGGTAGATGCTATTGCAGGTAATTGTATTTTAGGATTAGATATGTTTGTTGAACAATTTAACAATAATATAATTACTGGGTTAGCTGTACAATAAGGAAACTGCTACCTTATAGTGCAATAAGAAGGACTCATCTTGAAGACAGCTGCTTTATTCAAAATAGTTTGACTTGATAAACTTGGAATCTCTGTGTTTTTCTACAAACAGTTTGTAGAAAAACACTATTACTGTTAGATGCTTATACTGCTGCCATGTTGGGATAATTAATGATTATAAATAATGGATGAAGTTACAGCTGCTGTGCCACATGTATAGAATTGTGTCTAGCACTGCTCTCACATAACGTTCCTGCTGCCATGTGTCGATTAAGATATTTAATAAACTCAGAGACTACTATGTATAATACAACAGCTGTGGGCAACAGACAGAACATCAATACTGATGCTTGTGCACATATGACCAAAACTCATTTATGTCTTCATCAGGGACAGTTTCAGGGTCAGTGGGGGTCCAGGGAATGGCGTCGAATTTTCAATGAGCCTGGGGTCACGCATCGATTGATAAATCGTTGGTAAATATTATGAATAAGTTTTATACTGACAAACAGCTTTTACCCTGTTGAACATACATAAAACTGGGAGGGATTTCTCCTCCTTTAGGCTAAAGGCTGCAGGAGGTAGGGCTGTCACCTTTTACTCGAAATGGAACCATTGATTTGAACGAAGGGGAAAAGTCCAGGTGAACTGTAACACCCTGTTTACAGTCTATAAACACAACAGATCATTTAAAGGTAGTTTACCTTGTGATCCAGAAGAAGGTGCTCTAAAAAAATCAGCTTGACCTATTGACTCTACAGAGCCTTTTACAGCTGACATCAGCAAAAATCTGCACATGCATGTCGGCAACAGAAGTCAGTGGTCTCCCTCCAGTCATCCAGACCACTTATCAAGCTGCAAACTGTTTGTTGAATCAAATGTTTTACCAGCATCAAAATCACCAAAATGCATGTTTGTTGTGTATACGATACGTCAGAATTGATATTCCTCCGGTCAACTTAAGTTGTTCAGAATTCTGACAGGATCACGACCGTTTCAGAGCAATCAGTGGTATCTATGGCTGCAAGCTATTAAACGTGTTGACTGGACTGAGGACGTGATCAAAACAGCTCATGTTTGCAGCGGCTCATTGATAAGCTGTTGTGGTCCATCATACTTCCATCGCCCAAATGTGCATGCAGCTTTTTTTTTATTGTTTACAAACTGCAAAAGGGTCTATATATCAGTAAACTAAGCTAGTAATCAAAGACATGCAGTATAGAAGCCACATTGGCCTTCGGATTCAATGTTAAATGTTAAATGTTAAACTTACTTTACGTAGATCATTAACCCTTGAATATGACACCACCCATTGAGATTGCTGGAGAAATAAACAATATAGTGCTTCTTTCTTTTTTTTTTCAGAAAAACCACAGCTCCCCTGTTTACATGTGTTCACAGGTCACTGTTGACCCGACTACTGTATAATGGTGACGACGTTGATGTAACAAGCCAAAGTGGACAATGAGGCATCTACACAATATGTGTCAATGGCTAGTAATGTTGTTTGCTACAAAAATGGAGGACACCAGAGAGAAAAAGCATCTGAGAAAAAGTGTGTGGAAGTATTTTGGGCTCTACAGCGTAGACAGCCAAGTATCTGTAACAAAGCTGATTGTTGATTTTGTACATAGCAGCTGTTTTATGGCTGATTCACACTACATGTTTCATCTAGAGGTTCAGAGGCTTACCGATTTTCCCATGTGACACAGGCGGTTCTCTGCAAAATTACATATTAAATGACCTGTTGACATTCATATTGACATTATATGAGCAGGACACCTCTCACTGCAGTTTCATTGTCTACATCTATGCAATATATCAAAAAAATAACATGGAGAGTGCGTTTTTCTTTCTCTCCTTTCTCTTTCCTCTCTATTCATCCCTCTCTCTCTGAACAAGGGGCAAAATAACTGATTGCCTTCAGAAAACCGCTCTTTCCTTCTCTTCCAAACTCTTCTGCAGAGTCAGTGTAGAAAGACGGGGCTTTCAAACAGCTGCCTCACAGCAGAAACGCAGCCTGTGTGGACTCCACGGTGTGTGCGACCCGCAGCAGCTCAGTGATGGTGCCGCCACGTGCTGCTCAAGCATGTAGTGTGAAAAAGCCGTTAATCTATGATGACAACAAATCTGCAGACTCACCTGCTAATAATGTCAGGAGTGCAACAAGTGAACGAGCAGTGGAATTCATTTGAACAAATAGTGCTTCTTGTCAAATTTGTTCAAACTTGACTTTTGGAAAAAGTGACAGTCCTCGTAGGAGGACATGTTTGTACTGCAAATGGCCTGTTTGCCCCACTGCTATTAGGCAGGAGGACACGCAGGATCAAGGTCAGATCCACCAGGATGAGGAACAGCTTTTTCCCTGATGCTGTAAGACTGCTAAACTCTGCATCTCACTGAAAACCGCTGTGGCACTGTCAACTTGTCTTTGAGAAAAAACTGCTGCTAGTCATTCATTGCTGCTATTTATTTAAACATTCTCATCGACCACCTATGTCAAAAGAGATTTTTTTCAACTAGACGTGTTCAAAGCAGATGCAGAAACTGTGGGGCACTGAGAGAAAAGAAGCCTGGCTGCCTTTTCTCTGGGCAACTGCATGTCGGTGCAGATGCTGTCTCCTTGTTGGGAACAATTGAAAAAAAAAATGCTGGCACTCAGGAAAAAAAAACCCAAAAAACTTAACCACAGACCTTATTTCAGGTATCTTACCAAAAACCCATTGATTTTGAGAATTATGCTGACTCATTTATGGGTTTTAGGACTCATGCAGCATTTTTTGGAGACAAGCCTGGCGTTGGCAAGGAGGAAGCCACAAGAGCAGCTCACGTTTGATCTTCTACTATTCTTCGCTATTGTTCTATATAGTTCTTAGTCAGTTTGCTCAATTTAGCTAGCAGTCTGCAATGGTTTTTTTGCAAGTTATTCCTGTGCTTCCGTTATTTGGGACACGCTTTTTGTCAGGCGCCATGTGAATGCTTGCTATTGAGGCAGAGCTTTATTTACACCAGGGAGTAACTCCTGGGCTGAGAGTCAGACGAAGTACCTGGAGAGAAGCTAGAAATCCTGAGTGAAAACAAGCACCACAGAGTGCAGTTGAGCAACAGTCAAAGAAGAGGTGATGTGAGATATTCCATCATCACGGGAAACGTCAGGTTTCTGGGTAATAAGATGGATCGCTTTCAGCCCTGGTGAGGAGTCAGAGGGAACTGAGACGTGGCCGCACACGTATCCCAGACATTAAGTTAGACCAAAACAGAAAACAGGCAGCTTTTCCATTCTCATGAACAACAAATGGTCCAACCTTGGACATCTATCTGTCATGGAACATGTCTAACTATTGTCAGTAAAGATATCCTTCCTTTATCGCTACAGCTAAAAGTAACATATGCTGTCTTTCCAGACAGAGTATGCACTGTTTGATGACGAAGCGGCTCTATTATCCTTTGTTATGATTGATGGTACGCTGTGTGTTACAGTATGTTGTTTCATAGAGTATAGTACTATAATATGTAATTCTGTGTGGTTTGTAATGTTCATTTGTTGTTATAAAATGCCAAATGCTGAAAAAAAAAAGGTATCAGTCCAGTTTAAGAAATCTGTTATATATTTTATGTCTACGTAGGTTTTTTGTTTATTGTTTTTGTCTCTTTCATAAATGTATAAGACAGACAGTTTTTATCTTTACACTTCTCTACACACCTCTACACGATCCCTGTCAGGACGTACTGTACAGAGTTGAGATTTGTTTTCATTTTGTAAACATGTGAAAATCGAAATAAGTAGAAATCCTCAAAGCAACGGAGGATTTGCATTGAAGACAGAGCGTGTGCTGTTTGTGCACAAGAGATGACAATTCTGCTCTATTATCCTTTGTTATGATTGCAGATGGAACAAACCTGCACTGCTACCGACCCTGATTAGCTCTGAGAGGTTCATTTGAAGAGAACGCATGTAACACGGAGGTCACACCAACACCCTGACAAACTTTCCCGTGCACTTCTTTGACATTAGCACACACTAAATGCACTGTTTTATTTCTTTAGCTGACACTTTTCCAGAATTTTTAATTAATGTTAAAATAAGGCAATGCTACAGAACACAGCACTAAAACTTATCTAATTGGGCACTTAGAAAAATAAGGATTAACTGCAGGTTATAGGTGGATGGGAGGTCGGATAGATTCTCACAGTCGATGAATCAAAAGCTTTTAACCAAATTAAAACGCAGATGTTTAATTTGGTCCTTCCTGCAGTCATGTCCGCATCAGCCGTAGGTTTGTGAGAATGTGCTCTCAGAAACATATTCACTCTGTGAGTTAATGCTGCTCTCCTCATTGAGGGATGTGTGGGCTGTCCTGAACAGCCGAGGTCTCTGATCTCTGCAGTCCCAAGCTGTGGAGGGTCAGGAGTGTCTGGGGCTCTCGGCTCAGCCATGCGGAGAGCAGCCCTTCAGTGTTCCATGTCCTGAACTGGAAGCAAACAGACCCCCTCCTCCACGAAGGACGGTTCAGCCGCCGGCAGCGACAGGAAGCTGCTGCCGGAGCTCGTGGAGGCACAGGCCGGCAGCTGGGGCGGCGAGCGCGGGAAGGTCATGTTGCCCTGGAGGACGAGCAAACCCGCAGTCACCTTGTGCCAGTCAAGATCAACACATTACACAACTGTTAATTAAAAATGTTAATCTAAGATTTCAATCTGGGACTTCGTCCTCCCTGCTTCAAGGACAGAGACAGATAGAGGCAGCCTTTGTTTTTCAGTAAAATATGAGCTTTAGACCAAAAAAAAAATCTTCATTAATATTCATTTTTTAAAATAAAATAAAAGATTTAAAGTAACAAAAAACAAAAGAGCATACAATACTGCATTATGATTTTGTTTGGTGAGTCCCAAGAATAATTTTAACTTGTTTATTTGTTGACTTTTTGGTGTATAGTTTAAGCTTCTACTTAGTTATGCACAATAAAGCACCTTGTAAATTCTCAATTTTAGACTGTATTTAGTATTTACTGTTAGAATCATGTTTTGTACAGCTGCTTGTTCTGAGCCATCAGCTTGACAGTAACACAACTCCCTGATGTTGGCTGCTAAATGTGTCTACTGGGTGTTTCAGTGAGTGAAAATGTTCACCATACCAACTTTATAAGGTGACAGTGTGTTGTTGTTTTGTTTACAGCTTGTTCCACTGCCCCCAAATGGCCACAAATTCATTCAGTGTGAAATCTCTAATATACACTGCCTGGCCATAAAAAAAAGTCACCACCTGGATTTAACTAAGCAAACAGGTAAGAGCCTAAGAGAGAGTTATTTAACCCGAACTGATGCAGTGAGCAGCTTCTCATTTCTTAAACAACCATGTCAGAAGACAGATCCTGTGGTCGTGGGAAAGATGTTACTCTGTTTCAGAAGGGTCACATTATTAACCTGCATCAAGCAAAGAAAACGACGAAGGAGATCAGAGACACTTAAACATTTGGTGAAATGTTTAATAGTGAAAGTAAGAGCATTTCCACACGGACAATGTGAAGAGAACTCAAGGAACTGGGACTAAACAGCTGTGTAGCCTTAAGAAAACCAATTATCAGTGAAGCTAATCAGAAATAAAGGCTTCAGTTTGCTAGGGAGCATAAGGATTGATAGAGATTGGACTCTGGATCCATGGAAAAAGGTCATGTGGTCTGATGAGTCCAGATTTACCCTGTTCCAGAGTGATGGGGGCATCAGGGTAAGAAGAGAGGTGGATGAAGTGATGCTCCCGTCATGCCTAGTACCTACTGTACAAGCCTGTGGGGGCAGTGTTATGATCTGGGGTTGCTTCAGTTGCTCAGGTCAAGGTTCAACAATGCTATGTGCCCAAAACCTGAGGTCAGCTCACAACCTGAATATACTGAATGAGCAGGTTTTTACATCAATGGATTTTGTTCTTCCCTGATGACACGGGAAGATTCCAAGATGACAATGTCAGGATTCATCAGGCTCAAACTGTGAAAGAGTGGTTCAGGGAGCATGACATCATTTTCACACATGAATTGGCGACCACAGAGTCCAGAGATGTGCTGGAGAAGACTTTACGCAGCGGTCCGGCTCTCCCATCATCAATACAAGATCTTGGCGAAAAATTAATGCAACTCTGGACAGAAATGAATATTGTGACATTGCATAAGCTTATCGAAACGTTGCCATGGTGAATGCATGCTGTAATCAAAGCTAAAGGCGG
>JAJHUR010079183.1:0-13643 GCA_027495735.1 Lutjanus campechanus
ATGTGATAAAAACTAACAAGCGCGATTGAAACTGGACTAAAACTGAGACTAAATTTAAAAATGGCTGATAAAATTAACACTAGTGACATCGTTATTTTGAGTTACCACCAGTCCCAAACCCAAATATATTTAGATTACTATCGTATTTTTTTTAATTCTTCAGGCTGTTGCTTTACCTCAATTTTACTTTTATTTTTACTTATTTATTTACTTGTCTGCCTGTTTTAATCAATATATTTAGTTATATTTGAAATGGCTTTGCTAATTATCACTTTCAAGGTTATTCTCAATAAACATTATTATTATTAAAGTTATTATTATGTAAAATGGAGAATAGTAGCAGATTCTCACATTTAAGAAGCGAATGTTGCTTAAATAATTGGTTTAAAACATTACCTGAACATCAAAATTGTTGATTCATTTTCTTTTTAAAATAATTTTAGGGCCTTTATGCCTTTAATTGATGTGACAGCTAAAGTGAGGACAGGACAGGGGGCGAGAGAGTGGGACGAGATGACATGCAGCAAAGGGCCACAGGCTGGAACTGAACCCACAGCCACTACTGAAGGCTTATAGCCTTAGTACATGGGGCACATGCTCTACCAACTGAGCCAGCAGGATGCCCCGTCGATTAATTTTCTGACAATCAACTAACCAATAAAGCAACTAATTGTCCCAGCCCTATACCTTCTGCCTTCTTGTGGCCATAAAGGTCTGCGTGATGTGAACCTGCCCATGTCCGCAAGGCTCCAGAGGAACCAAAATTAGTGAACATGCTCACAGTACGTGTACGTGCTGACAAAGTGAGTGAGTGAGCACATGCTTGTACAGTCATATAAACAGAATTGCGTGCCTTTTGGACTATATCTGGCAGGAATAACACTTTGGTGTCCTATTTTCTAAAGTAGCATGGATGGGCAGTATGACTTGAATGGATGCTAAATGTATCTCAGACAGCCCTCCAAGGACACTGCTCCATTGTGATAGGAAAGCACTTCAGCCCTTCTGATGAGCTGCATTCACTGTCAAGCTGCTTCATTCTCCTGCCCTCCACTTTTCACATGCAGTTACCTTTCCTAAAAGCACTTTACTCTCTTATCCTCTCAGTTTGCTTCTCTCAAACAGGCATGAAAAGTTATTCTATGTGGCGGCCTACCAGCTCTCCCGTAGCTAAATGACATGCAGCGCTTGTTAGAAGAGGCAGCTTTAACTGTTCGAACTCCCAACCTCCCACATCACCCATTTTGCAAATTGTAGTTAGGCCCCCTTCTCTCGAGGGAACACAGCGCCTAATGCACCATTACACCGCTATAAATACTCTTTTCCATAGACCATGCTCACACTTCCATTGTTACGTGATTATTATTTTATTTCCACCTGCTGTCATGGGTCTTGAGTGTACTATTAATGTCCATTATTTTGGTGGGAGAAAATGGGAAGGGAGCGAAAATGGAGTCCCACTGTTTCAAATGATTATAGACAGACAGATGTTGTAATGTTGTCCCATGTGTTTTGATTATTAGCAAAGTGCATGTTTCCAGTTTGTTTAGCATTTAGATACAGCATCCCTAAGCAGTGAGTGTTTATGGCTCGATTGTGTTTCACTAATTGCCCCCAGAGCACAAGTTGTTTTTGATCAATGCTCAGCAGAAATGTATACAACAGTCTTCTTAATGCGCTTGTGTGGTTCAAAGCGAAAGAACTGAGTAATTTTTAATGCTGAGAGGAAAACAAGAGAGAACAATGGTGTCTCCGGTGTTGCTGTGCACTGCTTTCCTCACAACACGCTCCTCTGTCTGTCTCTCTCATCTCAAACAGTGTGGGTTATTTCGTGGTTCTTTTTTATTAACAGCTTTGTGTATTTCTTTTTATTCTCCTGGAACAAGGGTGGAGGTTGTGACCTGAAGAGGTGTTGCTCTGTAATTAGTTTTCACCTCTTAAGTACCTTTTATTTCTGAACTTGATATGGTTAGCTGATTGCACTGAATAGGAATAATTTATTGTATTTAAAGCTGCTACAAGTGATTCTGGGCAAAGAGCCTCATTCCCTGAAGTAGTTTAGTTGGTGGAGTCAGCTACCCAAATCGTTGGTATTTGATGAGACGTTTTCTTTCTTCAGAATCAATTGTAGCAGCTATAATATATTTTTAATGTGTTACTTTCTTTCTGCCTTCTTTTGCACTTGTGGTCAAATTTTTAAAAAAAGATTTTGATCCCAGTGAGATTAAACAAAATGAATAATGAAACAAGGGAGCACTTGCTGATATTTTCTCATCGGAAAGCCCAAAACCAAACTTGTTGTTGTTTCTTGTTTTTGCTGCCTCTCCATAATATTTCTTTAAGATTGGCCAAGTGGCCAAAGCCCAAAATTAATGAGGTCAGCGAGCTTGCGACTGCCAGCAATACACTGTAAAAACGAAAATGTTGATTGAACCCAAATTTTCAAGGCAACTTAGTAAAACTTTTATTTTATTTTATTTTTTTAAGTCCATGTCAGACTACATCAAAAGAGGCTGGCAGACCCCCCCTCCAGAGGTTAAGTCACTATTTAAATCTGTTTTGGTTATAGGTCCAGCACTAGTCCTGATAACATCTACTTTGGAAAGGATTTGCACTTTACAACATTAAGGCATCGGCGCTTGCAAACCCAGCGTACGGGTGAAAGTCTGGTGTCTCTCATTCTGGTCGGGGAAAAGAGTATCCTCTTCAAGATGTCCCATCCTCAGCGGCTGAGGTGGCAAATGTCAAATAACAAAGCAATAAAGAAAAGAAAGTCGAGGAAACTGTGGCTCTACTCTGGCCACTGACTGTTTACTCATGGATTAGATCCCTATCTCTTCTAATTGAGTTCCCTGGGATTGGCACACTCATAGTCTGTCCACAAACACAACTCTAGTCTCCCAGCGTCCCCCATGAACTCTTGCCTGCAGCCCAGTGAGACACATTTGCAGTAGCAGGCTCAGAAATATGCCATTAAAACTGAGATAGGCAGTGTATTTTTGGCATCATTGGGCAAAAGTTCCATAATAACCTTTAAGCAGAATGTAATAAAATGTAATAATGTAATAAAACTAGACTTCTGCTCCTCCTCTTGGCTCTGACAGGAGACTAGGCCGATCACAGGTTGGTAAATCTGTGTATGATCTTTGAACGGAGCTGCCTAAGGATTCAAAATGAATTTCAGTGGATATTGACAATAAAGTTGTATTGTATCATATTGTGTACCATATTGTCTTGTATCATGTCGAATCGTATCGTATTGTATTGGAAGTAGGGTTGTAACAAAATATCTGGACCTGGGAGTCAACCACGCTCGAGCCACCAATCCAAAGTGTCTGTAATTTGACGACCTGAGAATGAGGTTTTTCCACTTCAGAATCACTCACTGCACCTTTAACCGCTGCACAGTCCATCCAAAGTGAAATTGTCCTTTTCACTCTGCAGTAGTGAACTTTTAATCAAAAATTTTTTGGGAAAGAGGAAATGGGTGATTGTAATTCAAGGCCGCTCGTTGTGCCTCCGCCAGTCCTTGTAGAGACACTTCGGAGGCGCGTCTGTCTTCTTGTCAGAATTATATTGTCTCTGCCTTGTTTAGCAAACAGAATCTGTCGCGCTTTAGGGTTTTTATTGCACCTCGAGGTGTTTCTGCGGTCTCCGTGTAGTTACTGTATGTGTGTGTGTGTGTAGGTGTGGAACAACATGGAGGAGGTACCTGCTTTTATGAGCAGGTCTGTCCTTGTAGTTAAAGGAGCCTGTAGCACTTGGTCGTGCACTGCAGCAGTATGCGGTGATACAGACATCTGCCCTGGCAGTTAACTGGCGACTACCCCTGTAGTTATTATTGTAGTCTGTAAAGGGAACCTATCGCGCTGTCTGGAGACAGCCGCTTTAATAAGATTCTGTCAAGTTCATGTTCCTTTCTCGGAAGTAAAAGGACCTTCTCTTTCTTTGCCCCCTTCTTTTTACCTCTTCTCTTTCAGTCTTTTTTTTTCCCGCTTTGCAGAGCTTCTTGGTAGAGACCATCGGCTGAAAGCTTTAGCTGCCTCTGCACCCTCCTCTCCTCTCCTCTCCTCCCCTGTATCTAGCCCAAAGCAGGCTTTGATGTTCAGTGTCTTTACTCTCTGAAGCAACGCTGTACTGCTGCAAATGAAACACCCCATATCTTTCCACTCTCTGTATCTTTTTCCTTTTTTTTTTTAAACACTGCAGGTGAAAAGAAACCTGCTCTTCATACCCTGTTTTTTTTTTTTCTTTTTGTGACAATGCTGTTCAGCCAGCTGTTAGATAGCCGACATTTCTCAGTTAAGGTGAAGTTCTCCTTTCACCCTCATTTTCTGCTTGAAACTTAAATCTCAGCTTGGCTTGCGATTAACACTAGCACAGCCAAGGAGACAGGTAATTAGAGAAAAGGTCATTTCCAAGATCACTTTATTACCTTTTCACCTCCAGTGACAGAGGCAATAAAAGATACCTTTATACATTAGGGGTAAAATTAGGAGCACAAGACCGCATGTTCAACCGGGATCCTGTAGACATCATTACTTTTAGTCACATTTTTAAAGCATAGAAGATATTGTAGATAGATGTTACACTTCCCTTACATGTGTCAAAGCTTGTTTCTACCCCGAAATCTGTCAGAGCAGAGAGGAACCGAATCTTATCTCGTATATCTATTATCATCATAACACTTCAGACTTCTTTTGGTTTCTCTGTCAGTTTGCAACATTTGTGCATAAACAACATTTACCATGGTTTTTAGCCGTGACCAGCAGCTCTATTGGTTGGCTGATCGGTCCTCAAAATTTTCCACCTCTTGTCAGCCACAGTTTTTGCCCTAGAACTCTGAAATTTTGCATAGAGGTCAAGTATGTGTGTTTGTACTCATTCCAATTTTTTTTCATTGGTGAATTTTAGCCTGCATGAGAGCCTTGCAGCAGGTGGCACTGGACTTGGCATACAGTTTCCTTTTCCAGTATTGTGACTTAGACCCTTTATACTTTAACCACAGAGGTTAAGTGGTTGTGTGTGTGAATGCATGCGCGTAGGTACATTACAAGAGCTTGTCGCAGCTATTGTGAATTCATGCTTGTTTTTAGATAGAAATTACACTTAGAAATCCAAACAAAACCTAGCATTTAGACAAATTCAAGTTATGTCATACATTAAGTAGTTGTACAAATGGGTTAACATTTTGTTCTGTTCTTCCTTTTGTGTTCATGTGATTCAGAGAGTAGAGCTGTCAGACCCATTCCTCTCTAGTCAGGGCATGTAACTCAGAAGCTTACTGTACACAATACCTCAGGAATATACATAAACACACACACACACACACACACACACACACACACACACAGACACAGACACACACAACACCTGTTGTGTAACTACACAAAGGTGTGCATGTAACACATGAAAGTTGACTGCTGCCTTATGATGTCTATGTCTGCAAATATGTGTGTAAAAATCGTCTTGGCCTCTTTCTCTTTTAATTTTAGGGGAAAAAATCCCCATAAAGATCAAATGGGGCATGATCTGACATGTGTGCTTTGGCTGGGCTCAGCGGTAGCTGACAGATTTGAAGTTAATTAAACGTGCTCTTTTGTCCGTTGACTGATACCAGTGCAGCGGGATCTGGGTAGTGCGACGGGCGTGGGTGGAGGGCACGGGGTGGGCCACACAATGGTGGGCTTTGTAGGTGGCTGTGATGCGGGGAAAGGCTACATGATGTCAGGCAAGTGCTGGCCTCAGTCCACACATTCAAGTCCAACGGTCCTCCTCGGAGCATTTATAGCACCTTCGCACAGCTGGAAGAGGAGGAGGAAGAGTGGGAAGAGCAGGTGGTGGAAATCTAGCTGCAGCACAATGGACTGCATTCCTCTGGAATGATTTGGTGCAGAATAATTTGGAGAGTTAGATGTATTTTAATAAGGACTTCAATGGGAGTAATATGTCAAAGGTACTCATACACTTTGCAGCTGCATTAAAGATTAAATCAACTGGACTAAAAAATCACTAAAAAAAAAGACGTATCCTTATACACAGTGCAGCTGCCAGAGTTTAAGCCAAAACAAGATAAAGAGAGCTCATTATACTTATTTAGCATCTTTCACTCTCTCTTTTGGAACTGATTTAAAACTGTCATACTAGTTTAAAATGATCTGTTTAGTTTAGCACCTCCATACATAGATGCTAGTTGAATATTCCTCCTTCTTATCAAAGGTTTTTTTTGTCAGAGAGTTAGATGAAAAGATTGATCTCTTTAAAGGTCATGATTCGATTCGATTTTTTGATTTAAACATTCTTTTTATTAGCACTGATAGAAGCCATTGTTAGATTATCGAGTCTTGATTTGTAAAGATGAACTAATCATTAATTTTAGCCCCTGACAACTGTCACTGACATTCTTCTCTAAAAGAAGTCTTTACGGTGTCAAGGAGAATTGCAGATTCTGCCTTTTATTTTGATTATTGATTTTTTCTTTTTTATTTAATATTGAAATTGTGACACCCCTAATGCTAAAAATGTGGCTTCAACTTATACCCAGTTAGGTTAGCTCAGTATAAAGACAGGAAACTAGGGACAAACAGTAACTCATCCGTAGCTCATCAGCCTACCAGACTATTCTGGACTATTTCTTGGCTGGGTGTTAAACTTCCTGGAGGGTGTGGGTCACACATGTATTATATAAACCTAGACAGGGCATTGCTGACCTGTGCAATTGAAGCAAAAAAAAAAAAATAGTCCTCCGTGGTCCGAAAAGCATTTTTCCCCCATATGCCACCATTATAAAAGAGACCTCTGTGAAACTGTTGGCAGGACACCTCGAACTGCAAACAAGCTCAATTATGACTCTTCCTATGACACATTTTTGATCCATGGAGTTTTTACACTTGTATAATTTTCCTCCAGTGTAAAGTCTATGGACCAAGCAGGAACCTGGGGGTGAGGACAAAGGTGGAAACACTAGTGTGCCGCTAGCTAACTTTTTTGCTGTATGCAATTCTCAGTGGGCTGAGTGGGCGCCATCTTTGCACCACTATGTTGAGCTGCCATGTTTCTACAGTAGCCCGCAGCAAAAAAACACTAGTTCTAGATAGGGTCCTTTACATAGTTTGCTAGCTTTGTGGCTGCCATAAGCTCTCCTACATGCCTGGAAGGGGAGGTGTGGAGTTGGTTGCAGTCTGCTCACAGTTAGATGCCACTAAATCCTGAACGCCAGCCCTTAAAATAATGAGCTTCAGAACTGATTTAGAAACTGACTGTTTTCCGTCTTTGTGATACACTGAGTTAACTGGCTGAATGGCAGCAGCTTTATATTACAATATAAGATATACAAGAGTCCTATTAATTTTCTTATCTAATTCTCAGGGAGGAAAGTGGAGAAGCGTATTTGCTAAAATGTTGAACTATTACTTTAAATGAACAACAGTTCAAAATAAGATGTATTTAGAGGCAGACTTTTCTTATTATGAACCAAAACTGTGGAATTGTCTGCTCATAAAAAAACTAATGATTGTGATTATGGCGACAATAATGAAGAAGAAAATTGTGCTGATCTCTGTCCTGGAATGAAACAAAGAATGAACAGATTTCCTTTTAAATGTTAAGCGCCGACAAAATAAATAGCCGTCTCACACTAGAATAATGATGCCAGCTGTGCAAGTCTGCTTGTTCCATTAGCCTGGTGGTTGTTCAGTGATGCTGCTGACTCCATGCCGTCTTCAGCTGGGTTTTGACTGGCGGTGGGACTGCAGATAAGACCCAGCAGAGTCACAGAGGAGCGGCGTAGATAACCACAGAGTCCTTCGGCCCTTCTCTCTGTCTCGCAGCTGTCTTCCTCTCTGTCTTCCTGTCTCCGTACTCCGTCCATCTGTAAATTCTCAATTTCTTTCTCTACTCTCAACTTCCCCCGCTCACTCCCTGCTTGGAGGGATAACCATCTACCCTTTCAGCGAAAGGCAGTGCCCTATCTGACTCCCTTCGGCCTCCCTCTTAGCTCTCCCTCCTTCTCCTCTGCCTTCATCTCGCTCGGGGAGGATAACCATCTAGCCTTTCAGCGCAGGCCAGCTCTTTCTAATGACTGTTTCCAGTGAGGGAGGACAGTGGAGAAGCTTTGTCCAACTCACTCTGTGGTGCATTTCAGCAACTCGGGGGAAGTCTAAAGCCTACTATTTTTTAATATTTGGACAGAACCACAGAGGAGGACATTTAATTTAATGTGTTGGCAAGATGAGTTGAGATTCCTGCTTCTTTAAAATTGACCCTTGCTGGTTGAAATTATATGTCAGGTAACGTGACACCAGTGGTTGCATGGCTGACTATTGTTCGCTAATTTGGTAGTCACCAGACAACCATTAAAAAGACGTTTAAAAACGACTACGTTCACCCGCTGAACAGACATTTAGAAATGGTTCAAAAGTTCAAAAACCATATTTCACCAGGATTTCTTTTATCCTGTACAATGTGCAAATAACAGCCTATTCTTGTTTCAACTATATCCAAATTTCTCTGTTGAAAGTCAGCAAAAAAACTGCTTTGCAGGGTACCCAAACCTCAGTTTCCTGAATGAAAGTCCCGTGTTTAACCCATTCATCCACCTTCTTTGTTGCTCTTTGTACTACATCCTGGTGCATCTATTCTGGAGTTGTCAAAGCTGTAACCAGTACACCTACAGTAAGTACTTGTGCATTCGTGATAGCCTGCAGCAAGTAGCATAATTTCTTTATTATGCACCAAGATCTTCTGCCATTACAAGGTTCTGGAAGGTTTTTGTTGGTAGCATATAACCTATACAGTCTGTCTGTATTGCATTTTATATGAAACATCAAATTCATTGAAATTACATCTTTCCTACAGACCACATTTTGCCTACCAGTGAAAAGGGAATTTGGAGAAATACTTTCAAACTAGTCTGTATTGCCCGAGCAGCATTTTAGTTGGTCTAAAAGTGGCCCAAAAGAGGTCTTAGACATTCAGACCAAAGATCAACCAGTTAGAAATCTAGAAATCAATGATGGTCACTGGGTAATGTGGAGTTTTATTAAAAGGCAGCAGGTCAAGTTCAGCAATCACAACCCACAACAGTTTAAACTTTAACATGAGCTAAAACCAAACGCCAAAATGGAAAAATCAGCGCAGCAACTGACAGTGCAGCAGAGCAGTCAGCACAGGATGATATCATATTTTTTTATTTTGCAGCAAATGATGAAGCTCCATGTTTCCGATCAGAGCAAAACTCTCATCTGACTGAACGCAGCCTCCAAAATGTCACATTGCAGGCAGGAAAGTTTTATTGACTCATAACAAGAACAATGAGTAAAAAGAAGAGAACACCGGAGGTCCTGACAGAGAAGAAACTCAACAAAAAGGCATGTTTGAGGAAATCTGATGTTTGTAAAACTGATAAAAGACGAACAAAATGCGGCGATAAGAGGAACTGAGAGCAGCAAAACAGAGTTTCAAGCTTTCGTTCTGAAAGTATAGCTCGGCAGAAGACCAAGAAATCATGACAAGCGACGGGAAAGCATCTGAAACTTTGAAGGCGACAGGCACATGAGCACCGAGAGGAAGAAACATTAATAGCGTGTATCACAGAGCGAGCTGAGTGAAGGAAGGTGAGAACGGCGGCGGTAGACAGAAAAGAGGACAAGAGCAAGCCAAGTAGCAGAGAACTGCTGCACTTCCAAGTTCAGGAGTGCAGATTTGACAAGCATTTAGGTTTTCTTTTTTCAAAGAAGAGCCTATGAAAAGCCCTCTTTCATGCCCGGACTGAAAGGTGGGATTAGACAGCGACGCAGCGAGTGAAAGACACAAACATTCCTTTACACATCTTGTGCATTTACCTGTCAGAGCGCTGCAATAAAGCGGCTCCCTCATGGGCAGTGTGCCAAGATTTTGAATTCTAAAGGACTAAAAGGGCTGTCTGTTAAAATCTTAACACCACAGTGTGTCTGTGTCTTTGTTGGAGGGAGTACTTTTAGATTACAGCAAATAACACTAATATTTCCCTAATGTGTACATACTTCTGATTTTCAGTTTCCAGTTATCCCTTTTGCAAACTGTATATATACTGTCTTTTGGGTGAAATTCATATCTTTCACGTTCTGGTCTGACCTTTTAGCATCAAAGTTGCGCATCAGTTCCAAGCCTCTTCTTGGATGAAATTTCCCTTACAGCTATGGTGAAGAGTAATTTGCTGTGGTTCTCAGTGATCAGCCTGTGAAGAATGCTTGGATTGTGCTGCGCGGAACATAAATTCTCAAACTGCACATAATCTGTCCGCTGTCCCCGTCACTGGGGAGAGAACTAATGATTTTTTACATCGTTAAGCTTGTTCCAGCGCTCGAGGGGTCATCACACTAACAAGTGACAACCCATGACAAATACAGTAACATTTGGAGGTTTGGCTATCAGCTGTGGAATGTGTGAAACTCTTTTTTTGTGTTTTTTTTTTTTTTTCCCATCTTGACAGAGATCAAGTGGTCCTCCAAATAGACCTTCTTCCAGGAAAGTCCTTTATTGTTGGTTCCAGTCAAAGATTATTACACCACCATGAAAGCATTTGTAGCAAGACCAGCCACTATAACTACCAGATCCTCGGCCAAACCTGTACTTTTGAGCAAATATTGCAGCTATAGTCGAAATTTCACATAATTGTGGAACCTTTGTGTTTACCTTAATGTTAATTCAACCGGCAGATAGTATAAAATCCACACCAGACACAGGTCTTTCCCACAGTGATAACACGTCATTTACAGTTGTCAGTAATTATCAACAGCTTTGTGCAGTGAGAACAAGATACTATCTTTATTAAATCTTTTCTTTTTGGGGCATTCTCATGGATTTGAGGAAATCAGATGTTTGGTTTTCATGACTCACAGCAAAGAGCTGCTGCAGAGGACTCACAGCCTCAGTACATGGACCGCATGCTCTACCAACTGAGCCACCTGGCCGCCCCGTTGAACAATTTTTAATCATGATTTTTTTTTTCTCCCAATTTTTTCACTTCTGTGCTTGCATTACTGATTAACCTTTGATTTTGAGATGGTCAGCAGGCCCATGCACACGCTCAAAAACACACAAACCCCTGAATTACAACAACCTATAATTGAGCCTACCCTGCAGTCAAACAGCAAGCAGTAAGTGGCAGTCAAATGTTTTGCACTTGTACATTTAATATGAAGTGCACTGCTAAAAGCATAAATCATGCATCAATTTCATATCATGCTTTGGAAAGCAAAATCATAACGACTGAAGTGTAGGAGTAGAAAGCCCAGCGTTGATCTTTGTATGCCATGTTTTTTTGTTTTTTGTTTTTTGGGGGGGGGCTTTATTTGACAGGACAGCTCAAGATGAATAGGAATTGTGGGTAGAGAGTGAGGGGATTACATGCAAAGTGGCACAGGCTGGAACTGACCCCACGGCTGTTGCTGAGGACTCGGTCTCTGTACACGAGGTCCAAGCTCTAGATGAGGTGCCCCAGTATGCCAAGTTCTTGACCTAAAGGTGATGAAAGGTCAAATGTCACAAGTTTGGAATGAACTGTCTGATGTACCCTCAAGCTAAAACCCAAGGATTGATTAATAGACAGAGTGATGGAGTGGTGATAATGTACTGAATGTACTTATATAGCATGTGCAACTATGCAACTATGTAATGTGTATTTATGTTAAGTTTAAGAGTAGCCAAAAGAATTTGTCATTTGTTATACTAGTGCAGTACCCATTTGGGGGATGGCCATTTAGAGCACTTGCCGGTTTGGAACGGGTCCATCGCTTGGTAAAAATGATAGGACTTTTTTTTTTACAATCTAAGCCCTGCACACAGCATTTGAGCAAACTTTGAGGGCCAGCTATAGCAAAACTGTATATCAAAAGTCAGAAGCCAAATTTGGTCACAATTGTTCAAAATTTGTACGAGGAAAATTAATCTAGATGCAAATTGATGCGGCTGATATTGATCGATCCATCTGGGCATGGGGAAAAACTTGTCTCTGAGACTTAAGGTTCAAAAGTTACAGGCCAAAATGTAAAATTTTTATTGTTATATTGCAGCTACTTGCCAGATTGCTTCAAATTTGACACTGCACTCCCTTGGGTCCTCAGTGATCCACCTGCCAAGTGTGAAGTCAGTCGAATGAGCAGCTGTTGAAAAAACTGAAGGACAAACAATTGGCATGAATTGGCCTGATCTCTGAAGCTGCAGCCCGTTTCTCCTCATGGGAATGTTTTCGGCTATTGTAGCAGATTTACACTGTCAAAAAAAAAAAGTTGGGCAAACTCATAGACAACTATCTTCACTACATTTTTGAGTTTTGAATCAAACTAAAATCAAACTAAATACTCTCAAAAAAAAAAGTTTTGCTGACCTGTAATCTTTTGTTGAAATAATTTACTTTTCTGCTTCTTGTTGAGTAAACCTCAAATTAAAGGAATAACAGTTAATATCATATATTTTAAATATATATTATAATATATACATTATTATGATATATATTTTACAATGCCAATGAGCACCCAAATAATTACAAATCAGGTTTACAGCCCACTGTGAAAAGTTTTTGAAATACTGAATTTTTAGGGTTTCTATAACTCACGGATTCAAGATTATTTAGAAAAGGAAAGTAAATTATCTCAACAAAAGATTATGGGTCTACAAAACTTTTTTAGTTTATTTCATAACTTCAGAGTTTTAGTGTGATTCAAAACTCAAAGATTTTGTGAAGACAGTTGCCTTGAAATTCTTTAGTAAATAATTAGTTCTTTTTTTTTTTTACAGTACGGCAAATATATGTATATATTGTATAATGTTTCTTTGCTTTGTATTTAAACTAAATGATACTAAACTGAAACTGCACTAAAAAAAACAATCTTTACTTCATCAGTTTTGGTGCTCCACTAACATCCTGGAGGTCAGGTGACTCAGCTTCCCAAAATAGCCTTTATTTCCCAACAAGCACTTAGGCGCAGCTGGATCTCATGGTTCTTCAGTCATTATGTATAAATGGTCAAGGCCCATGCTGCTTTGCATCAGATGGGAGAAGTGTGTGACATCAGTGATGGTGGCCTACATAGAACAATGATTCGGTGGCCTGGTTTCTGAATTGAAGTACTGTGGCGAATGGTGCTCTGTGATGTTTCATGCAGTGTAATTGTGGTGTGCTGAGAGAACACGCTGGTTGGAGGCGAGGAGGAAAACAGAGACCACAGACTTTAATAGTACTGACATTCTCTAAGCATCTTCATCTTTGTCTTGACAGTGCCGGTGCTTTCCAGTGGTTTGTGTATGTGTTGACTGTTTTCTCAAGCAGTCTTTGTTGTCTGCGCCTACCTGCGTGCCGATCTAGTAAATGTCTTCTGCTCTGTTGTCTCGCTGCCCATTTGCCGTGTGACTTTCATGTTTCTGTTTGTTTGCTTTTCAGTCTCTCGGCCTGGCTGTCAGTTAGCCGCGTCTGTCTGTCTGTTGTCAAGACCTTTACTGACTCACAGTGACTAAGAGAGGCCTGAAGTGTTAGCCTGTCCTGACCTGACTTCAAAATAGACAGCTTGGCACGCACCACCATGCACACACAACATCACCAAAACAGGGCTTTCCTTGTACAGCGTTAGTTCCCATGTCAGGGCCCTCGTTCAGATCAGACGTTT